>VYXD01016269.1:1335857-1531646 GCA_013397195.1 Hylia prasina
AGCTCTCCTCTCCTCGAGCTCTGCTCTCCTCTCCTCTCCTCGAGCTCTCCTCTCCTCTCCTCTCCTCGAGCTCTGCATCCTGCACTGTCCCCATGGACATTTTTGTCTCTGTGACTCTCCTGTGGGACACTTTGGCCCACTCACTTGAGGCAAACCTGCCATAGGAGGATGCATAGCCATAAAGGGTGTGACAGAAGCATTACTGATGTTCAGACAAACATCTCAGCAGCAGTATTTGCCAGGGACTGACAACAAGTAAGACAGGGACTGTTACAAGTGAGACAGACAGTCCTCTATCCTCTATCCTGAACAATGTCAGCCTTTTTTTACTGCTCAGAAATTTCAAGCACCTTGACGCCATCACTCCTACCTTCCAAATCATGGCATTAATCAAGAGAAATTCCATGACATGACACCTGCTTCTGCCTTAGGGCATGTGAGCAATAAGTCCTCCTCCCCTGCCCAGTGATGTTTGGTGCATGGTCTGCTCCAATTTCCCCACATCCCTTCATCTGTGTGTCTTATTGTTCTTTCAAGGGCAGCACAGAGGAGACTACAAGTCATTTAATCTTCATCCCTCTCCTCCTCCTCTCCATACATCTTCTTTTATGTGCAGGTGAAAGTTAGGTAGAATTTACAGACTGGCTGTAAGAATGCCTCCCTTCACCTGCACCTACCCTGATATTCATTGGCCAAAGCCTGAAACTAAGAGAGCACTGAAAATGAAAACGCTGAAAGGAACGAACTTGCTTATTGTGTTTGGCCAGGCACAGGCTCAAAGCAAAATGAGTGCACACTCCTGAAAAAACAATTGCTAAAATCAACAGTGAGATTCTGATTGTCTTCAGTGAGCCCTCAGTAATTCCCTTTTTGCTTAAGGATCTGTTATAAAAATACGATCTCTGCAAATGCATACAAATAAGGTACTGGCATTGTATTGACTTAAAGCTGTCTCAGAAATATTTCCTTTTGAATTTGAGTCCTGATTATAATTATGCTCTACTTTCACACTGCATTTATTTCTGGTATGCATCATTGCCGTGACAACCCCAAATTATGTCAATATATATGCATGTTTGAACTAATTCTTTATTAACAAATAAAGAAGAGGGGAAAAAGTGAATCAAGAACAGGGCTAGAGAGCACTGTCTATGACATACATCCAACAGAGCATTTGTACAAACCTCAGAGCATTTTTCCCCAAATTTGCAATAAAAAACAATTTTTTTTTTTTTTTTTAATTCAGCCTTTCTTGTTTGATTTAGCTGTAGTCCTAGAAGGAGGCTTGGCTGATGTCAGCTGTATTACAGCAGGTCTGAATCTCACTCATGGGGAACATAATTTTTCCTTTACACCGAGCAATCAAATTTGCTCAGTTTGTCTCCTGCAGCCAGACTTGACCTTGTGCCCTTGCTGCAGTGCCCTTGGTCAGGAGGAGGTACAGAAAGAAAAGGTCTGAACTCAGCATTTAGGGCTGTGCAGAGATCCAGGAGCTGTCACAAGGAGATGAGGAGTCCCCTTTCAGCACTTTGCTCATGTCTCCCTCCCCACCACCACCAAGGAGCTGCTTCTGTCCCCAGAGATGTCCACAATTCCCCACTGTAAACATGAAAACTGACAGACCTTCCCTACCTCTTTGTGCTGATTAGATGAGATGTTATTGACCATCAATGCTCTTAAGAGCACTCTGGAGAATGAAATGGGATCACCATTCAACTCTCAAGCTGTGAGAAGGGCTTTTGTGCAAAACTGGATGAAGCAGTAGCTTTAATCTTGGTTTAGGTTTCCAGGGGCTATGCAGCAGTCTTGCAGACCTTTCTGACTCTTCACAGAACAGAGTAAAAATCTATATTTCATTATTATTATTATTAATAATAATAGTGATAATAAATAATAGCAATTAATGATGATGCAGTCAAAATATTAAATTAATCTTGTTTTTATTTCTCTGTGAAAATGAAAACATTGACCTTTTCCTCAGTCTGATTTTGTAAAAACGTTTATGTGCCTCAATAATGTGACTAAACAGCAAGTAGGGGATGGTAACTGTACACTAAAGAGAGGAAAAATCAAATATCAGATAAGAATTGCCTGAACAAAAGAATGTAAGATCATCTTTTAAGTCACGGAAAGAGTCAAAGTAAGGTTGCCAAGGAAACCTCAACATTGATTTTCCTAGGTTTTTGGGGGTGTTTTTTTGGTTTTGGTTTTGTTTTTTATTTTTTTTTTTAATTAAGAACTTAGCTTCCTCATTGTGCCAAAATCAATGGGAATTTTGAGTTCTACCAATTATTCTGTGGGTTTTGTCTTCTTTTTTCTTTGTCTCTGTTCATTTGTCATATGATATAATAGAATGCGAGCATACTTTTCTGAACATCATTTATGTCATGTAGAGGGAAAATTATAAGGTTAAAGTAAAAATACCTCTCAACAATCATTTAAGGAAAGAGAAGCTCATCGAAAATGGAAGCATGGCAGCCTTTCTCCATGGCTCTGAATAAACCCGTATTGATTGCACTGATTGTAGAGAGCTGGCTTTTCAGCACCATCTGCATGCTGTGGCAGTCTGTGGTTCTAATTATTTGGGGTTGTTATTCAGGCTGATAAATTGTATGAAGCATTTTGTTTTCCATCAAGTCATTCTTTGTTCAGCACTGATAGCATCATAATTAAGTGGCAGTCACTGGCTCTGAATGTGGATAATTCATATGAATAATTTCTAATAAACAAAACAAGTAGAGTGGATTAAAAACCATCCGTAAAACAGAATCTCCTGCTCTGTGTGCTGCATCCACTCCCTCTGACACACCCTAATCAGACAAAAAGCAGAGAAAGTGTTTGCAGGTCTCAGCTTTCCTGTTCTGTGAGCTTTGTTAGGGAGTGTGAAGCATATTAAGCTAAGATGCCTGCTCTGTCTTAACAAGGAGTTAAGTGCTCTAGGAACACATGGACAGAAGTCAACCAGGAGAGAAGGAAACAGAGATGTGTCAGGGTCATAAACTAGCAGTACTTACTAAGTAATCAGTTTATCATGAACTGCATCATACGCTGAAAATCAACATTCACTTTGCAATTTAGTATTTACTGCAAAAGCTATTAGGTTATTCAGTACCAAATACACAGAGGACTATAAGTTCCGTTCAGCCTCCAAGGGCATAACACAACTGGGAAGTCCAGAACTGACCAATTGCCATTTCCCAATCATGAAAGAAGTTTAAAGTTATAAAATATCTTCTACATGCATCATGTCACACTAATTTCACTCAGCTTTCAAGGGTCATTTAACATCCTTCCTTTTGAGGTAAATATTGGTGTTTTTTGCAAACCTGAAGAGACAGACACTATGAGATGGTGCAAAAGGGTCTTGTTGGCCTATAGGATCTATGAACTGGAGAATTGGATGGAAACATTTTTCTGCAGGGGGGTTGTTTATACAAAATTGCATTTTAAGAGCAATACATGCAAGACTGTCTTTTCTGAACTTTATAGAAACACTGGATGTACTGACTTTTTCAACCTTGAATGAAGATCAAGAAGATCCTGGCTTCAAGATCTATCATTCACTAAGAAGAAGACAATATGCCTTTGAAGAATGTATAGCCTAGGCTACTATACCCTTTTAGTGTAAGTAAATGTAATGCTTCTAAATTTTGCTCTGGTTATAAGTATTCAACTCAGTAGCACATATGCATGGGCTGTTTCTGCCCTTGATTCACTCTAGAAGGCAGTTCAGGGAAGTGAATTGTATCCATATTTGTCATACTCACATTTATTCAGTTAATTCCACCGGAGAAAATGTTGTCTGTATTTAGCCCTTCTATTTAAATTTGATCAAACTGAATAATACTGGATATTATGTGGTTATATGGGTTCATACTGTAAGGCTATTAAATATAATGTATTAGATTACTGAACAACTGCAGCAAAACAGATTTGAAACTTACCATTGGAAATTATGTACAATTTTTTTCTACGTTGTACTAAGAAGAGCAGCTTCTTTCTTTATCTACGTGTGACTCTCATGTTTCTGCTATTTTTGGACCTGATGCTTATCTCCCCAGCCCTAACTTTAAAAAAAAAAAAAAAAAGGAATTTAATTTCTTTCTTATTTATATCTTTTCCTCCACACAGGTAATTTGGGACTTTAAACCACAGACTGTGTCATCAACTAACCTTTATCTCATTACACAGGTTCTCAAAGGATTGTTTTGTTCTGCAGAACACATCCCATTTTCCACCTTCATTAGCAAACTGCTAAATATTTTACTTTGTTACGAGACTGGAATGTCTAAACAGATGCATCTTTTCTTCTTCCAGACTGTGTCTTCCAAATATGTTCTGGTAATCTTCAAGGAAAAGATGGATTTCATCCATTTGTTACTGATGGCTGGCAGAGATGTAAGACAATAAGGAAAAGAGAAAATGAATTATTTTAAGCAAGACCTTGTATGTGTATAAATATTGCATCTAGGGAGGGGAAAAAAAGCAAACCACAGCGACAGTTCACCATGACTGTAGTAGTGTCAGAGGTCTGCAAGTTTGTCTGAATCATCATGCAGAAGGTTCCTCTCCCTCCTGTGGGATGTTCAACATACTCTCTTGCACTGTGACACTTTTCCCTGCAGTATATAACATCTCCTGACCAGTTTCAGTATTGCAGGTAAACAGAAGTTTTGCCAGACTTATTTTACATGTGAAATGAGGTAATGAATTAAAAGCCCGGTCATCCTCCATTTTAAAGTTAAGGGAAGCACTTCCATTTAGTTTAATGGAATATAGATCTGGCTTATTTAAAAAAAACAAACTAAAAGAGTTTTCCCCTCATTGAAAGACAAAATTACCATATCTAGTGTGATTAATACCAAAGTCTGTGTCTGCTGGAAGGGATTCAATGTCTGACAAAGCATAGTACTTGACTGAAGGGCAGCTCTTTGCTGATGGGTCTGGGTGGATGATCTGTTCCACCTCCCAGTTTACAGGCAGGACCCACTATCAACTCCTGGTCAGGTGGCACTGGGAAAAGGGCAGCACTTAAAGGATGCAATTTCAAACAAAGAATGGTTGAGAATAATGAAATAATAAGCAAAATATCTTGTTTGCATTTTGCAGTAGCCCTCCAAATGCTGTGGCCTGAGGCAGCTAAAAGGATCTGGAAAATAAAGACAGTGCTTATGTCCTTTAAATATTTTTTTATACCCTAAGTTTCTCATAGCCATATGTCCTTTAGATGCACATCACTCACGTTGCACATCCAGCTGCACATTGCCCTGCATTTGCAATTATTGCCCAATACCCTCCATGGGCAAAATTCCTGACACTTAGAACTGGCAGAAACAAGGCTTGACCTTTATATGTCTCTTCTTGCTTAACTGGAAGGTTCCTTAAGCTTCTCCTGGACATCTGATAAACAGAGGTGGTTTCTGGACTTGCAACCCAAGCAGCCTGTGTGTCTGTGAGCAGCCTGCCTGGACAAAGAGGTGCTGGACATTACTGCTCCATTGGGGGGCTGAAAGGCATCATTATGGGTCCCAAGCACAAACACAGTTAACCACAGAAGGTGAGGAGAATGAGCTGTGTGAAGTAAAGGTTTCCATTTATTCCTTTATTAAGCAAGCTCTCGGGAAATTCTTTTTGATTGCTCGAGGCTGCCACTTGATTCAAGGAAGCCGACTGAGCCTTTTACTATCAGGTTCATTTTAAAAAGCATTTTACTTCAAACAGTACTCCAAATGTTTTATTATCCATTTTTATTAAGCATTACAACGAGAAGGCAAAGCTGATTACGCCTCCTCTCCCATGCACTGCAGGTGGGTTTGGCCTCCTGCATTTCAATGGGCTCATTGTGCCGGCCTCCCACGGTGGCCACAGCTCCACCAGCCAGGGGAGAAGGGGTCTGCAACTTTTCCTTCTGTTTGCAGATTGATCTGCCTTGTTACTGAAAGCTGGGACCATGGCTGTTGTGAAAAGGAGACATCACTCAGGAGATGGGTATCTACGTACAAGCAAAATTTAGTAAGTCTCAGATTACCATCCTGACAGCAGGAGACTCAAAACATTTCTGCCTGAGAATGAAAAATCAGCGGGGCAGACTCTCCACTGATAGTCATAGCACCTGTGGCCCTCTGGATAAAACATGTTTTTACTGCAAGGAGAACCTGCCCCACAGTCACATCACGTGCCCCCTTCTTCTATCAGCTCCAAAGCAATGAAAGCAAAAAACTAAAACCACCTTCAGTGAATGTGTTTCATACTTGTAATAGCTTTCTCAAGGGTCAGTTTTGACAAGTTTTATCTTCAAGTCCTGTATCTTTTTAGCTCTCCATTGATGATCTGCAAATATTCAAACTAAGAGATTTGGGGATTTCCTAGCTGCAGCCCAGGCATATTAAATAGGAAGCTGACCTTCTCAGGCTGCAGGGAAAGGGATCTCAGGTCTGTCTGCAATGGCCTCATGTGTGTGTAGCTGCACTACAGCCTGTAATGCAGCTCAGAGGAGAGGAGATTTGGTAAAATTTGTGAACAGAAAAATATCCTGTGTGAGTGCAGAAAGAATGCACATGAGTATGACACGGGCTGCACTGATTGCTGTGCTAGCAGTGTGCCAAACTTTCTTCATTTTTTATTTAAAAAACGTAGTCTCATGACTACATGATTGTAATTTCTCAAAGCAATCACAAGAGGGATTTTTTTGGTTTTTTGTGGTGTTTTTTTTTGGTTTGGTTTTTTTTGTTTTGTTTATTTTATTTTATTTTATTTTGATTTTTTGGGGTTTTTTTGTTCCTGTATTTTCTGTAGCTGCTAATACAGTTCCTTTTTTTTTTCAGGTAAACTCTCATATATGCTTTGTAATGTTAGAAAAATATTTTCAAAAAGCCTTTTGATCAGAATCAAGTGAATGAGGTAATACCTTGCCACCATATTGCTCATTGTTCTTCAGTGCATTGTCATTGGATCAAATTTTTGTAGCAAATCATAGTCTCATTCACCACATTTAGACTCCATTTCCATGTATTCTCTGGAGACTTTTCCTCTCAAAAGACTTGAAGGCCCTTTTGGAAGTCAGAGGAAGATACACAGCTTTCAGACCAGATTTTTTTCCTTTAGTATCTTAATAGTTTATAGATATGGCATACCTGATAGGCCTTCATGTTAAACTTGTGCCTTTGTGTCCATCAGGGGGTATTTTCTTCCCCTCTGTCCTTTGCCTTAGCCCATGCCACTCTCTTCACCTGCTGAATGATGTCAGTGTTTCAGCACCATATACTCAGATCAGTATTTATCATCTCCAGTTTGGTATCCCCTCTTTCCATACAGTATGACTGCTCCCATTTGACAATGACATCTCATTTAATTTTGTATATTCAATTTATCAAATGCCATTTGGAGTTTAATCACATTTTGTGTTCCAGTGTAATACGTTCTGAGGGTTTTTTGTCTGCTCTTCAAAAACTAATTTTGAATATATTTTGTTTCAAAACATTGTGTGCTATACAATGTCTTGCATGCAGTACTTTCTTATTACTCCAGAAAATTCAATATAAAGCAATGTGTTTTAAAAGCCAGTCTCTTAAGTTCCCTTCAGCTGTGTCTCAGTGCAGATGCCTATTGAAATTGAATATGCAATATGAGCTAAAAGGCTAAACAAACATCTCATATTCTAACACCAGATATTTTCCTACTGTGTTTTAGTAAGGAATAGAGGAGGAGTACAATCCAGTGTGTCTGACTCTGTTGGGGGGGATAACACTACTGGGGACGTAATAAGACCTGGTGGCCAGTAGTAGGGGAATAGTTACTGCTCCTGTTGGCTTCTGCTCACATCACTGTGGTCAGAGTCTCCTCACCTCTGAGCAGTACAGAAAAGAAAAAACAAAATTTTCTGGTCCAATATATAGTTTTCTGGCAGCACCTTAACACATGAGCTAAATTCTTCTTATTGTTTCTTCTGCTAGAAGAAGTTGAGTTGGAGTTCAACTTTGGTTAATCTGTAGTAATTCTGGTCTTTTCTTTCACAGAAAACCATAATAGAGTCGCAGTTGCTCAGACACCTGGAGCCATCACCTGAAGTCATTCAGCTCTCCCCCTGCTCTGCCATACAGCCCTGAGGCCAGTCCTTGCTGCTGTGCTTGGGGAAGCACTCAGTGTGGGCAGCTGACACTTATTCAAGTAAGTCTAGCACTGGAGAGCTCCAAATACGTTCCACTTGAGGTATATACTAAAGTGCTTTTCCTAGAAACTTTGGATATCTGTTATTCTTGGTGGAAGGACCAAGGTTAGCATATGGGCTGAACAGAATTCATTTTTTTTCCAAAGTTAGGTTTATAGGGGGAAATGTACTAAAGATAAATTTCTATAACATTCTCAGGCAAGAGAGCTGAAACAATTTTTTTTTAAATTATTGTGAAATTTTGCCTGAGATACAATGGAGAAGCAGAATTGAGAAGACGAAAAATGAGTCTGAACAACAGGAAAATATGATCTACCAAAGTGTGGAATAAACTGTCAGGAAAACATTAATCCTGATATATGCATTATGGAAATCAGATTTGACAAATAATCATTAGAACTGCACTGTGTAGAGCAATTCTTCTCTGTCCTTTTGGGATGTGGTAAACCTCAGACCACATGCAAGTTCTGTTTTCAATTCTCTTTTATTGCCTTCCTGATTTTCTAACTTAACATGATGGAGGTGGGGAGAGATGAACTTTGTTGCTGTTTGGTATTTCTTTTAACCTCTTTCATTTTGTGAACACTTAATATTGAGGCGGAAAACAGTAACATTATTTTACGTTGGCACTTTCTAAAGTGAGAAATCTTGCAAGCTTTGAATGCACCATGCACCACAGTTCCATCTCACCAAGATGCAGTAGCCTGGAGCACTGATGTGGGAAGCCACACACAAAGCTTTTCCTCTAATGTTCTGGACTACAATAGGAGATAGAAAATTGCTGCAGCCTGTGACAAAAGGATAGTTCAAAGCTGTTGTGACAGTTTTGTGGCCAGCTGCCATCCCCTCAAAGTTTAAAAGGACACTTATGTATGAAGGTCTTCAGTCCTTAAGATAAACACATTACTCTGGTACATGCTAATCCATTTTTCTACCCTGCTACTCACTTCTCTACCTTGTCATCTCATATAAAATTCAATTTGTGTTGTCGTTTTTTTAAAGTTGATATTGAAATACCAATAGAGTCAATACATGATAACAAAAACCTTGCAGGAAAGTCTTATCTTTCCTCTACAATGTTAGTCTTGTTAAAGGGGTAGGGAAGCATCTGGATCAAAGGTGGCCTTTCCCACAGAGCTTAAAAACAATTATGACAAATGCTGTATGTGTATTGGATTTTGTAAATACTTGTTCACAAAGGAACATTTACTTGGGGTAAGACTTCAGTGAAAGGGCCCCATTAGGACCTCACCCAGCTGGGGAGTAGGGGGGATAATCGAGAGGGAGGAAAGGAGGAGTCTGAAACGCCAAAGGAAACTCCAGGCACTTTCAGCATCGCCAAGATCTGAAGGGTAGGATAGATGCCCCCTCTAGTGGATTTGGCATTTTACTTTAGAGAAGAGGAAACCTGTCTTCTAAAGTCATGGTGCAGGGACAACCAGAATGCTTCATGTGTTATGAAGGGAAAAAAACCTTAAAGAAGTAGTTCTTGGACATAACTGAGTAATACAAAAAGGGAAAACATGTTGTAGATGAATCAAAAAACAAACCTCCAAGCCCCCAAACTATGTCTCTTCTGTAACTTGGCTCCTGTCCTGAAATGTTTAGCAGCACATGGATGAAATAAATGAGAAACAGCTGAGAAGTACTTGGTCTTTTGCAAGGTTAGAGAGATTTCCAGAAGGCCTGAATGTAACTTCTGTGTTGTGCTGCTGAGGGAGCTGTTAGTAAGTCACCTTTCCAGGAGTTTCCCCTCCTCTTAGGCTGAAAGCATAACTGCATTAGGTAACCTACTCCTGCCTCTGTAGAAATCCCATATTAGCCAGGTTCTCTCTGGGTAATATTACAATCAAAGGAAAGGATGGAGGATAGGAACCATCCTGAATCAATTTCCTCTCGTGTATGCTGGAGAACATGGGAACTTTGTCACACATAGGCAGAGCCTAAGCTGGGCACTGGAGAGGTCAGTCTGTGGAGACCCAGCAGTCATAAACTTATCCTAGAGCTATCCCAAAAGACGAAGAAGCAGCAGTCAGAGGTGAAAATAAAATTCTTTAGTTCTTAATTCATTCCCAAGTACTTGCCTTATCCTCAAGCTTCCTTCTTGTCAGTCTCCATTTATCTCCTCTCAGTTTTTGGATTCTCCTTGAGTCTCCAAAGGACTTCACTTTTCCTTCCCCAGCTATTTCTGGCTTTCAGTTCCATCATTCTAACTATCACAGATCTGCTGTCTGACCGGTTCCTCTTTCCAGCAGCACAGTTTGCTGATGCCTTTATCCACCTTTAATGTCCTCGTGTCAACTCCTAAGTTTCTTAACCAAAATCAAGTTATCAGTTTGTCTCTTCTCGTTATTATATCCCACTTCTTCCTCCCTTTCCCCAGTGCCTGGGAAATCTCCATTTAATTCTCCCCAACACCACAAAACCAGAACCAGTTTTCTTACATTACACCACTTCTCCTATATATATTGATAAGATCTCTGCTGCATATACTCCATTTATACAAAATGTCTGAGGAGTTTAGAAACCAGCTCTAGGTTGCATCAGCTGAGTAGATGCATACTGCAGGCTTTGAAAACTGCAGGGTATGGGCAAATGTGAGTTAATACTGGCAGCACAAAGTGAAGCACTTAGCTGAACAAGGCACGCCTACTTCAAACCACAAGTTGAGAGAATTTCAAAGCCAAGCTCCTCTGGTGTATTTCTGTTGATTTCAGGTAAGCTTCAATGACAGGCAGAAGCTTCCTTCAAAGTTTCAGCTCCAGTAGTTGAAGGGTTGAAAAACGCTGTGTACTGGAGAACATAACAAAGAAATGATGTGAAGAGTTGCAGGCCTTGAAGCAGCATCCCTGAAGAGGAACTGCTATTCCAGGTTGCTTGATCTCATAGGACAGGAAATATGAATGCTTCTCCTGGTATGTGTCAGTTTTTACACTTAGTCATGCAATGTCACAGAAAGCATCATGCAAGTCACTTCCACTCCAACCAGTCTGGCAAATCTGTTTAGTGTGCTTTTTCTTAAAATCCAGGCATTGAGACTTGTCAGGTCACATGCCAGTTGATAAAATTCTGACTTTTACTATGCTTTAAAAAAAGGTAGAAAATGTTAGATGATAAATAGAATGTTTTAAAGGTTTAAATGAAGAAGGTTGCTCTTTAATCTAAAAATGTTTATTGATCTGCTGGTTTTCTGATATGGCAAATATGAGTAAATACATTTATTTACTGGCAAACACATTTTGTTTCACACTGTGTTTTTCTGATATTTTTGCTGTATTCAACCTGTCACACATGCACATTACTTGAAAACATCAAAGGCTGTCATGCTTCCCTACTCCTTTAACAAACATTTCAGGTTGAATATAATTCTGATTGATTCCAGGTAATCAATCATTTATTGGCTGGTAAGTTTTATTTAGAAATAAGTTTATCACTCTAAGGCAAATGAAAATGTTGAGGAGAAAGAGGTAAAGAGTGAGTCTGAAAACTGGACTGGTTTAAAGGCCAGTGTTCCCCATCCTTCCCATTCCTCAGTGAGGGTAAGCAGGAAACAGGGCAAGGGATCAGCATATTGCCTATGGATGCATCTGGAGAGGGGAATGGTGGAACCCTCCCTTTTGGCACCCAATGTCTTTTCAAAGTTCTCTTAGCAGCCACTTTGGCTCAGTAAGAGCCCCATCTTCTGGCTCCAGATCACTGATTTTGCCTGATTTCACTTCTCTGCTTCCCCAGTCACATGTGAACTTGCCAGCCCCAAGCAGCTACACTAAGACAATTTTCCTTGGGTATTAAACCAAAACTCACATTCTAAGATTATTAAATCCGTTATTTTTGAAAACTGTAGAACAGACCTTTCAGCCCATCTGTTAACCTTTTAAACTATGAGCTAAATTAAAGCATTTATTTGGCTTTTAAGGACTCCACAATAATCATCCACTGTGAAGGCTGAGCACTGTTTGCCCCTAAGTTCTTTTTCTCCCTGTGCAGAGGATGGGAAGGATTGGGAACCAAAGACTGATGCTCTCAGGAGCTGCCAAGCAGGAAGGGTCTGTAAGGTATTGTCCAGAAATGCCACAGGCAGCAGATCTGCAGTGATTATCTTAATGACATGCTCTGTTATCCAATTATCCTTCAGCTCAAAGGGGAATTAATTCCTCAAATTTTTAAGGTTTCTCTCACAGGCAGAACAAAATATGAATTATATCTGTCTGGACTCCCACACAATGAGCCACATCTCTCCAGACTCATGACAAAATATCATTAAGCTGCCAATTAGACAAAAATATTTTTACGTGGTTGCTCTGATTCTCCTTGGACAATTCTGTTAGAAACCACTGGCTAACTCCAAAATAACCATGAGTTCCAAAGGGCAAGGCCGAGACAGATCTCCCTCATGAGACCATTTTCTCTCAGTGGGGCTCTAACAAGACTGGAGCCCTGCTGTTCCCGGCCTGGCTTGGCTCACAGGCTCAGGCTCACAGCTCTGTTGTCACCCCTCTCCTGGCTGCCTCGACAAGTGCCCTGCTAACCTTTGGCCTTTTTGTCAACCTGATGCTTAATGCAGGGTCCATTAGGCAGATCTGAGTGAATCCAGCTCTTTGTAACTCTTTTCCAGATGTAGTCTGTGTTGTTTTTCCACATCAGCCAGGAGAAGATATTTCAACTAGTATTCTGTATTCCCTACTGCACTTCAGAAAACTGGGTACCAGGTAATGGGGAGGAGAGTGAGAAAAGGGAGATGTATGGGTTTTATTCATGGAATTAAGCTTCTGCAGGACTACAGTGAGTGAGTTTTAAGGAAAAGAAAATGTCTCCAGAGCTCACCTCACACCAAATCTTGTTTTCCTAAAACTGAGCTTGCACTCTCCCGAGGGATGCTTTTTCCGCACTAGATAGCCAGACACGCTTTTCCTTGACATGAATTGCCAGCAATGGCTTCCAAACACACTTTCTGAGGCATCAGAAAAATCTTTTTTCATGGCTGCAGTAGAGTAGTGATTCAATGGATTGTCTTTAGATCCTCGAGAGAGCAGGCATCTGCTGCATGCTAAAAGCAGTGTACAGATGCTGCAAATGAACAGAGAACGACAAGTCCCAGGGAAGACGCTCGAAAAGAAACCTGACACAGACTCATGGGTATGGTTGTCACTGTTACCATCTTCAGGTGGAAGATATTTCCTCCCTGGGCAATAAAGGCCCAGAAACAGAAGTGGTCATACTGCTGATGCTCTTCTACATGTAACTATAGATACCATTTACAGGTTTTGTGTCAAATGAACCTGCAGTGGCAAGTAAAAATTTCAGATGCTGGTAGACAAAGTCTGTAAACAACTTTTCTAATAAATCATAGCTGAAATGCTGCCTCCAGAGGTGCAACCATGGTCCCAATAAAGGATCTTGCCTCATGTAACCCTTTGAAGGAACCTTTTTCTTTCCAGAAATTTTTCTCACTAGAAACTTAATTCAGAGATAAAGGAATGTTTCCTCAATTTTCCACAAACTATCAGGGAATCTTTGCTGTCTCTCACCAGCACTGTTTAAGTAGTTTTATCCTTATTTGTTCCCTATTGCTCTCTATTACATGGGGGAGGTAGAGAGGTGCACCAATTTCTTTGGAATTCTTGAAATATTTGCCAAAATGCCATGAAAACAACAGAAAGGAATGTCAGTCTATTATTATTCTGTATATTGTCACACAGCCTATCAATGCATGGACACACACATATATATATAAATATAAATATATATATATATCTAAAATAGATATAAAAGGGCCTCTGAATTTTGACTCCAAAATTCATTGATTTTACTTTCCTTATTTAATGATAATGAGTTTCTATTCAGGACATCTGTAGTTGGAAGATTAGAAAATTCGGGGTCTAGTTAGAGGATCTAGCAAACAAAATATGTGGGGAAGAAAAAAACCAAAACAAAATACCACTTCCTTCAAAAAACCCTAATGGTTTAAAGCTAAGGATGTTTTATAAATTGTCTTTTTTTTTGTTTCTCAGAAAATATTCTGTAANAGCTGCAGCCCAGGCATATTAAATAGGAAGCTGACCTTCTCAGGCTGCAGGGAAAGGGATCTCAGGTCTGTCTGCAATGGCCTCATGTGTGTGTAGCTGCACTACAGCCTGTAATGCAGCTCAGAGGAGAGGAGATTTGGTAAAATTTGTGAACAGAAAAATATCCTGTGTGAGTGCAGAAAGAATGCACATGAGTATGACACGGGCTGCACTGATTGCTGTGCTAGCAGTGTGCCAAACTTTCTTCATTTTTTATTTAAAAAACGTAGTCTCATGACTACATGATTGTAATTTCTCAAAGCAATCACAAGAGGGATTTTTTTGGTTTTTTGTGGTGTTTTTTTTTGGTTTGGTTTTTTTTGTTTTGTTTATTTTATTTTATTTTATTTTGATTTTTTGGGGTTTTTTTGTTCCTGTATTTTCTGTAGCTGCTAATACAGTTCCTTTTTTTTTTCAGGTAAACTCTCATATATGCTTTGTAATGTTAGAAAAATATTTTCAAAAAGCCTTTTGATCAGAATCAAGTGAATGAGGTAATACCTTGCCACCATATTGCTCATTGTTCTTCAGTGCATTGTCATTGGATCAAATTTTTGTAGCAAATCATAGTCTCATTCACCACATTTAGACTCCATTTCCATGTATTCTCTGGAGACTTTTCCTCTCAAAAGACTTGAAGGCCCTTTTGGAAGTCAGAGGAAGATACACAGCTTTCAGACCAGATTTTTTTCCTTTAGTATCTTAATAGTTTATAGATATGGCATACCTGATAGGCCTTCATGTTAAACTTGTGCCTTTGTGTCCATCAGGGGGTATTTTCTTCCCCTCTGTCCTTTGCCTTAGCCCATGCCACTCTCTTCACCTGCTGAATGATGTCAGTGTTTCAGCACCATATACTCAGATCAGTATTTATCATCTCCAGTTTGGTATCCCCTCTTTCCATACAGTATGACTGCTCCCATTTGACAATGACATCTCATTTAATTTTGTATATTCAATTTATCAAATGCCATTTGGAGTTTAATCACATTTTGTGTTCCAGTGTAATACGTTCTGAGGGTTTTTTGTCTGCTCTTCAAAAACTAATTTTGAATATATTTTGTTTCAAAACATTGTGTGCTATACAATGTCTTGCATGCAGTACTTTCTTATTACTCCAGAAAATTCAATATAAAGCAATGTGTTTTAAAAGCCAGTCTCTTAAGTTCCCTTCAGCTGTGTCTCAGTGCAGATGCCTATTGAAATTGAATATGCAATATGAGCTAAAAGGCTAAACAAACATCTCATATTCTAACACCAGATATTTTCCTACTGTGTTTTAGTAAGGAATAGAGGAGGAGTACAATCCAGTGTGTCTGACTCTGTTGGGGGGGATAACACTACTGGGGACGTAATAAGACCTGGTGGCCAGTAGTAGGGGAATAGTTACTGCTCCTGTTGGCTTCTGCTCACATCACTGTGGTCAGAGTCTCCTCACCTCTGAGCAGTACAGAAAAGAAAAAACAAAATTTTCTGGTCCAATATATAGTTTTCTGGCAGCACCTTAACACATGAGCTAAATTCTTCTTATTGTTTCTTCTGCTAGAAGAAGTTGAGTTGGAGTTCAACTTTGGTTAATCTGTAGTAATTCTGGTCTTTTCTTTCACAGAAAACCATAATAGAGTCGCAGTTGCTCAGACACCTGGAGCCATCACCTGAAGTCATTCAGCTCTCCCCCTGCTCTGCCATACAGCCCTGAGGCCAGTCCTTGCTGCTGTGCTTGGGGAAGCACTCAGTGTGGGCAGCTGACACTTATTCAAGTAAGTCTAGCACTGGAGAGCTCCAAATACGTTCCACTTGAGGTATATACTAAAGTGCTTTTCCTAGAAACTTTGGATATCTGTTATTCTTGGTGGAAGGACCAAGGTTAGCATATGGGCTGAACAGAATTCATTTTTTTTCCAAAGTTAGGTTTATAGGGGGAAATGTACTAAAGATAAATTTCTATAACATTCTCAGGCAAGAGAGCTGAAACAATTTTTTTTTAAATTATTGTGAAATTTTGCCTGAGATACAATGGAGAAGCAGAATTGAGAAGACGAAAAATGAGTCTGAACAACAGGAAAATATGATCTACCAAAGTGTGGAATAAACTGTCAGGAAAACATTAATCCTGATATATGCATTATGGAAATCAGATTTGACAAATAATCATTAGAACTGCACTGTGTAGAGCAATTCTTCTCTGTCCTTTTGGGATGTGGTAAACCTCAGACCACATGCAAGTTCTGTTTTCAATTCTCTTTTATTGCCTTCCTGATTTTCTAACTTAACATGATGGAGGTGGGGAGAGATGAACTTTGTTGCTGTTTGGTATTTCTTTTAACCTCTTTCATTTTGTGAACACTTAATATTGAGGCGGAAAACAGTAACATTATTTTACGTTGGCACTTTCTAAAGTGAGAAATCTTGCAAGCTTTGAATGCACCATGCACCACAGTTCCATCTCACCAAGATGCAGTAGCCTGGAGCACTGATGTGGGAAGCCACACACAAAGCTTTTCCTCTAATGTTCTGGACTACAATAGGAGATAGAAAATTGCTGCAGCCTGTGACAAAAGGATAGTTCAAAGCTGTTGTGACAGTTTTGTGGCCAGCTGCCATCCCCTCAAAGTTTAAAAGGACACTTATGTATGAAGGTCTTCAGTCCTTAAGATAAACACATTACTCTGGTACATGCTAATCCATTTTTCTACCCTGCTACTCACTTCTCTACCTTGTCATCTCATATAAAATTCAATTTGTGTTGTCGTTTTTTTAAAGTTGATATTGAAATACCAATAGAGTCAATACATGATAACAAAAACCTTGCAGGAAAGTCTTATCTTTCCTCTACAATGTTAGTCTTGTTAAAGGGGTAGGGAAGCATCTGGATCAAAGGTGGCCTTTCCCACAGAGCTTAAAAACAATTATGACAAATGCTGTATGTGTATTGGATTTTGTAAATACTTGTTCACAAAGGAACATTTACTTGGGGTAAGACTTCAGTGAAAGGGCCCCATTAGGACCTCACCCAGCTGGGGAGTAGGGGGGATAATCGAGAGGGAGGAAAGGAGGAGTCTGAAACGCCAAAGGAAACTCCAGGCACTTTCAGCATCGCCAAGATCTGAAGGGTAGGATAGATGCCCCCTCTAGTGGATTTGGCATTTTACTTTAGAGAAGAGGAAACCTGTCTTCTAAAGTCATGGTGCAGGGACAACCAGAATGCTTCATGTGTTATGAAGGGAAAAAAACCTTAAAGAAGTAGTTCTTGGACATAACTGAGTAATACAAAAAGGGAAAACATGTTGTAGATGAATCAAAAAACAAACCTCCAAGCCCCCAAACTATGTCTCTTCTGTAACTTGGCTCCTGTCCTGAAATGTTTAGCAGCACATGGATGAAATAAATGAGAAACAGCTGAGAAGTACTTGGTCTTTTGCAAGGTTAGAGAGATTTCCAGAAGGCCTGAATGTAACTTCTGTGTTGTGCTGCTGAGGGAGCTGTTAGTAAGTCACCTTTCCAGGAGTTTCCCCTCCTCTTAGGCTGAAAGCATAACTGCATTAGGTAACCTACTCCTGCCTCTGTAGAAATCCCATATTAGCCAGGTTCTCTCTGGGTAATATTACAATCAAAGGAAAGGATGGAGGATAGGAACCATCCTGAATCAATTTCCTCTCGTGTATGCTGGAGAACATGGGAACTTTGTCACACATAGGCAGAGCCTAAGCTGGGCACTGGAGAGGTCAGTCTGTGGAGACCCAGCAGTCATAAACTTATCCTAGAGCTATCCCAAAAGACGAAGAAGCAGCAGTCAGAGGTGAAAATAAAATTCTTTAGTTCTTAATTCATTCCCAAGTACTTGCCTTATCCTCAAGCTTCCTTCTTGTCAGTCTCCATTTATCTCCTCTCAGTTTTTGGATTCTCCTTGAGTCTCCAAAGGACTTCACTTTTCCTTCCCCAGCTATTTCTGGCTTTCAGTTCCATCATTCTAACTATCACAGATCTGCTGTCTGACCGGTTCCTCTTTCCAGCAGCACAGTTTGCTGATGCCTTTATCCACCTTTAATGTCCTCGTGTCAACTCCTAAGTTTCTTAACCAAAATCAAGTTATCAGTTTGTCTCTTCTCGTTATTATATCCCACTTCTTCCTCCCTTTCCCCAGTGCCTGGGAAATCTCCATTTAATTCTCCCCAACACCACAAAACCAGAACCAGTTTTCTTACATTACACCACTTCTCCTATATATATTGATAAGATCTCTGCTGCATATACTCCATTTATACAAAATGTCTGAGGAGTTTAGAAACCAGCTCTAGGTTGCATCAGCTGAGTAGATGCATACTGCAGGCTTTGAAAACTGCAGGGTATGGGCAAATGTGAGTTAATACTGGCAGCACAAAGTGAAGCACTTAGCTGAACAAGGCACGCCTACTTCAAACCACAAGTTGAGAGAATTTCAAAGCCAAGCTCCTCTGGTGTATTTCTGTTGATTTCAGGTAAGCTTCAATGACAGGCAGAAGCTTCCTTCAAAGTTTCAGCTCCAGTAGTTGAAGGGTTGAAAAACGCTGTGTACTGGAGAACATAACAAAGAAATGATGTGAAGAGTTGCAGGCCTTGAAGCAGCATCCCTGAAGAGGAACTGCTATTCCAGGTTGCTTGATCTCATAGGACAGGAAATATGAATGCTTCTCCTGGTATGTGTCAGTTTTTACACTTAGTCATGCAATGTCACAGAAAGCATCATGCAAGTCACTTCCACTCCAACCAGTCTGGCAAATCTGTTTAGTGTGCTTTTTCTTAAAATCCAGGCATTGAGACTTGTCAGGTCACATGCCAGTTGATAAAATTCTGACTTTTACTATGCTTTAAAAAAAGGTAGAAAATGTTAGATGATAAATAGAATGTTTTAAAGGTTTAAATGAAGAAGGTTGCTCTTTAATCTAAAAATGTTTATTGATCTGCTGGTTTTCTGATATGGCAAATATGAGTAAATACATTTATTTACTGGCAAACACATTTTGTTTCACACTGTGTTTTTCTGATATTTTTGCTGTATTCAACCTGTCACACATGCACATTACTTGAAAACATCAAAGGCTGTCATGCTTCCCTACTCCTTTAACAAACATTTCAGGTTGAATATAATTCTGATTGATTCCAGGTAATCAATCATTTATTGGCTGGTAAGTTTTATTTAGAAATAAGTTTATCACTCTAAGGCAAATGAAAATGTTGAGGAGAAAGAGGTAAAGAGTGAGTCTGAAAACTGGACTGGTTTAAAGGCCAGTGTTCCCCATCCTTCCCATTCCTCAGTGAGGGTAAGCAGGAAACAGGGCAAGGGATCAGCATATTGCCTATGGATGCATCTGGAGAGGGGAATGGTGGAACCCTCCCTTTTGGCACCCAATGTCTTTTCAAAGTTCTCTTAGCAGCCACTTTGGCTCAGTAAGAGCCCCATCTTCTGGCTCCAGATCACTGATTTTGCCTGATTTCACTTCTCTGCTTCCCCAGTCACATGTGAACTTGCCAGCCCCAAGCAGCTACACTAAGACAATTTTCCTTGGGTATTAAACCAAAACTCACATTCTAAGATTATTAAATCCGTTATTTTTGAAAACTGTAGAACAGACCTTTCAGCCCATCTGTTAACCTTTTAAACTATGAGCTAAATTAAAGCATTTATTTGGCTTTTAAGGACTCCACAATAATCATCCACTGTGAAGGCTGAGCACTGTTTGCCCCTAAGTTCTTTTTCTCCCTGTGCAGAGGATGGGAAGGATTGGGAACCAAAGACTGATGCTCTCAGGAGCTGCCAAGCAGGAAGGGTCTGTAAGGTATTGTCCAGAAATGCCACAGGCAGCAGATCTGCAGTGATTATCTTAATGACATGCTCTGTTATCCAATTATCCTTCAGCTCAAAGGGGAATTAATTCCTCAAATTTTTAAGGTTTCTCTCACAGGCAGAACAAAATATGAATTATATCTGTCTGGACTCCCACACAATGAGCCACATCTCTCCAGACTCATGACAAAATATCATTAAGCTGCCAATTAGACAAAAATATTTTTACGTGGTTGCTCTGATTCTCCTTGGACAATTCTGTTAGAAACCACTGGCTAACTCCAAAATAACCATGAGTTCCAAAGGGCAAGGCCGAGACAGATCTCCCTCATGAGACCATTTTCTCTCAGTGGGGCTCTAACAAGACTGGAGCCCTGCTGTTCCCGGCCTGGCTTGGCTCACAGGCTCAGGCTCACAGCTCTGTTGTCACCCCTCTCCTGGCTGCCTCGACAAGTGCCCTGCTAACCTTTGGCCTTTTTGTCAACCTGATGCTTAATGCAGGGTCCATTAGGCAGATCTGAGTGAATCCAGCTCTTTGTAACTCTTTTCCAGATGTAGTCTGTGTTGTTTTTCCACATCAGCCAGGAGAAGATATTTCAACTAGTATTCTGTATTCCCTACTGCACTTCAGAAAACTGGGTACCAGGTAATGGGGAGGAGAGTGAGAAAAGGGAGATGTATGGGTTTTATTCATGGAATTAAGCTTCTGCAGGACTACAGTGAGTGAGTTTTAAGGAAAAGAAAATGTCTCCAGAGCTCACCTCACACCAAATCTTGTTTTCCTAAAACTGAGCTTGCACTCTCCCGAGGGATGCTTTTTCCGCACTAGATAGCCAGACACGCTTTTCCTTGACATGAATTGCCAGCAATGGCTTCCAAACACACTTTCTGAGGCATCAGAAAAATCTTTTTTCATGGCTGCAGTAGAGTAGTGATTCAATGGATTGTCTTTAGATCCTCGAGAGAGCAGGCATCTGCTGCATGCTAAAAGCAGTGTACAGATGCTGCAAATGAACAGAGAACGACAAGTCCCAGGGAAGACGCTCGAAAAGAAACCTGACACAGACTCATGGGTATGGTTGTCACTGTTACCATCTTCAGGTGGAAGATATTTCCTCCCTGGGCAATAAAGGCCCAGAAACAGAAGTGGTCATACTGCTGATGCTCTTCTACATGTAACTATAGATACCATTTACAGGTTTTGTGTCAAATGAACCTGCAGTGGCAAGTAAAAATTTCAGATGCTGGTAGACAAAGTCTGTAAACAACTTTTCTAATAAATCATAGCTGAAATGCTGCCTCCAGAGGTGCAACCATGGTCCCAATAAAGGATCTTGCCTCATGTAACCCTTTGAAGGAACCTTTTTCTTTCCAGAAATTTTTCTCACTAGAAACTTAATTCAGAGATAAAGGAATGTTTCCTCAATTTTCCACAAACTATCAGGGAATCTTTGCTGTCTCTCACCAGCACTGTTTAAGTAGTTTTATCCTTATTTGTTCCCTATTGCTCTCTATTACATGGGGGAGGTAGAGAGGTGCACCAATTTCTTTGGAATTCTTGAAATATTTGCCAAAATGCCATGAAAACAACAGAAAGGAATGTCAGTCTATTATTATTCTGTATATTGTCACACAGCCTATCAATGCATGGACACACACATATATATATAAATATAAATATATATATATATCTAAAATAGATATAAAAGGGCCTCTGAATTTTGACTCCAAAATTCATTGATTTTACTTTCCTTATTTAATGATAATGAGTTTCTATTCAGGACATCTGTAGTTGGAAGATTAGAAAATTCGGGGTCTAGTTAGAGGATCTAGCAAACAAAATATGTGGGGAAGAAAAAAACCAAAACAAAATACCACTTCCTTCAAAAAACCCTAATGGTTTAAAGCTAAGGATGTTTTATAAATTGTCTTTTTTTTTGTTTCTCAGAAAATATTCTGTAAATATAAAACTGAGCTGATGTCTTCTGATGCCTTTCTAGTTATCTGCCCAACCATGGAGTTACTCTGCTATTGTCTACCAAGATGAAAATAAAATAAAAATCCCTGTTTCTGCTTTGTTGGATGTACTATGTCTGAGGAAGAACCACAGTACCCAGGGTTAGAAAACACAGGACAGTTATCTCCTTCTTCCCTCTGGTCAGTTTTGTTATGCTTTTCCAGGGGAAAAAAGGTCCAGTCTCATGATCTGGCTAATTTGAATTCACTTGAAATGGTTCAGTCTCTGACGATGGAATCACATCCTATTGCCAGTGTGCTGAGTGAGGAGCACCAAAAGCAAGGAGTCTACTTCCTAAGGCATATAAATGACCCCCAAATAGGAATGGTCTTCTCATAATTCCTCAAGTTAATAGTGTGCCTTTTACATATCTTTGTGCTTTGGTACAAACCCCACAGAGCACAGCTCTGCTTTTTGCATTTGTACAGAAAGAGTTTGGATGATATCAACTTTCTTCCAATCACATATGTTTTTGTAAGTTTTTAATAAAGAACTTAGGCAAAACTCTTAACTGTCAAAAATCTCACTTTGCCTAAATCAGCAGCTGAAATATAGTATAACTTCTACAGACTCATGGGGTGTTGCATCCCCCATCACCGGGTCTGACATCTGACATCTCCCCCTCCCAACCACACTAAGTTCTCAGGAATGCTCATTAGGACTCAGCTTTCATTAATTGATGAAACCTGGGCAGTTACTTCCCTTTGAGCTTATTAGAAACACTGCTCCCAGAACTTGTTGCTTAATGAGCTTCTTTTCTAATAAGTAGCTTTGAGACTTTATTTTTGTGTCTGAACAACAAGTAGAGTAAGATAATTTTGTAATTGAGTTTTGAGGAAAATCCCAGTAATTACTGACCTAGATTGTGGCCAGGATGGAAATTTATTGATTACTAAAGCCCAGCATCTTTAGACCCTACAAAGAATAGTGCTAAGTGAGGCCCTTTAACCTCTCCTGAACCACTGTGGGCACCATACCCTGAGTGGACTGCCCCCAGAGCTCACCAAATCTCCAGTTAGCTGTAGGCAGACAGTGGCTGCTGAAAGCTGATGATGAAGCCTGAGCCCAAGTCTCCACACCGTGAGGATCAACTCTGCCCATTGAGAAGATGCAAAGGCTTCCAACATTTCACTGAATTCAAGGGGAATTTTTCATAGGTATACCTTTGCACATGCTTCTTTATGTCTGTGTGCGTGCACATTAAGAATGTTGTATTTTTAGATTCATAATTAAATATTAAACATTGTGTTAAACATGGTTAAGTTAGACTTACAGTTAAATTACTGTTATGCTTATGGAAAATTCTGTTGAATCATTTTGCGAGTGTTAGATTAGTCAATTGATTAAGTGATGCTGTTATGGTGTGGCTTGGATATTGTTATGATTTAGTGTTGCTGAATCTTTTAGACCTAAACTGCTGATCCAGTCTGAAACTAAGTTTGGCAAAGTAATTTATTCTAAACCTTGTGACTCAATGGGAGGGCCTTCCTTACACTTTTCCTTCCTTAACGTTTTTGTGCCTGGTCTCCACATAAACCATTGTAGACTGCTTTTAATCTGTTTTCTCTTTGTGTGCTTTAGAGTGAACCTTGCCATTGAACTTCCTCAAATTTGTATTAAACCTGCTTTTGCTGATACCTCACCAGGGATTTTTTTAAAGTGACCTAAACCACTCATTCACAGCACCTCACCCTCAGACTCTCATGTCCCCCCCATGGCTAAAGGAGAGCTCTGTAGAGGCTTGGGGACATGGACATGAATAAATGCACACAGGGGTTTGTAAATAGCTTCTCCTGGCTGGTCAGTAAGCATTGCCCTGTATGAAGCCAGCCCTGACTTGCAAAGTCTTCTTTCAATGAGAAAAACCCAAAGTTTTCCCTTAGATCTCAGTCTTATTTTCGTAATAAATTCTTGAACTGGGTTAATCAACTCCCAAAGGAGTTCTCAAAGCAACAGCTTCTCTTCAAAGATGTTTTGAGAAAGAGGGAAGCATGTGCTGCGCTTCTCCTCCTTCCTAAACATGGCACATGGTCACCTCTCTGTGACACTCCAGCTCTTTGGGCTGGTGTGAAGAGGGACTGAAGCTATCTTTTGCTCCAAGTCAGCGTGGAAATAGTTCAGCTCTGTGACCTCCTCAGTCATCAGTCTGGTCCCCACAAATTTCGTGTATGTCTATTTATACAATCTGGTTTTCATTTGTGTATGTCTTCTGTCTTTTCAACATTTGCTCATCCACACCATATGTGTCAACATGATGCTGGCTCTCACATAGGTCATAATGTGTCATTTTCAGCCCACGAAGGACTTTATTAATGGAAAACCCAGCCTAGGTTAACTGCTGCAGCATATTTTATTTTCTCTGTTTCTCTGCAGTTCTGAGCAGACTAATATGACAATCTTCAGGTAAGAGTAGAAAACACACAGTACATTTGTCCCACAACATTTGGTGAATTTTGATCCCTCTTCATCTCCTGTGGAAAGTGGTGACTGACTCTTCCCTGCCCTAACCGGTCTCCACATCAGGAGAGGTGGAAGCAGAGCTGTGCTTGCCCCCTGAGGAGCCTCAATTCAGCATCCCCAATATTCATTAGCACAGGACAAGTAACCAAAGTTTCTTGATGGGACAGAAGAATCAGTAATTCAGAAACTTTAGTAAAATTTGGACCTTGTAGAGGATTTGCAGATAAGGGCTGAAAGAAAATGAAAAATGGTAGGATTTTTCAAAGCTGGCAGCAACCTGAGTATATGGACTGTATTTGTGTCAGGACTCATAAGCCCTGTCCAAAGACATGACAACAACTTCAGTCCTGAGTTCTTATCTGAAAGCCAGCTATAACGTGATCTGTGAAGTTTTTTGGGTTTATTTTGGTTTCAAAACTGATCGTGTTTTCACACAAGTAGCAGCTGCTGGTATACTCGTGTTATGTGACAGTTTTTCAGCTTTCTTTTCACTGGTAAAAAAAAAAAAAAAAAAGTCTTAGTCTTTCAAGGTAACAGATGCAAGTTTAAAACTAATGTAGCCAGAAGGTGAGTACAATGTTCAATTATGTATATACTCTTTTGGCTTATCAAACTGGATGATTACATCAGTGAGTTTCAGTTTATCCCCAACATTTTTATTCGATCTCTGAATGTGTTTGTTCTATCTTCTTTATGCTGAACCCATCAATGCTGTATCAAAAATTACACCACTTTCCAAAATAATTTTATGGGATTATTTCATCCTTGCCCAGGTTCCATTCCATTGTTTTATAAAAATGCTGGCTTTGAAACAGAAAGGAGAAATAACTAGTTATTTTTAAATTGTTTGTTACTTTTCTGGAAACAGTTTTCTTTTACCGCCAGAGGGTAGTGTTTTGAGAAAGGAGAAACTTGTAGGGCTATTTAAGTTAGCAAAGTCATCTTATCCTTTCCTATTATGCAGACAGAAGAGGGATTTTTGTTGTTGTCGTTATTCCTTTGGAGGAAAAAAAATGCACACAGCAAATGAGGAGTAAACATCCAGATTCTCTGATTCCACATTTCAGGAAATCAGCCTTGCTCCCCAGCAATTACCCTGAAAGTGACACAGTGACATTTTTCTTCTAGCACTTACAATCCTCCATTACTGTGTAATACATACAGTGTGGGGCTGGATTTGCACATCATCAAGAATTCCAACAGGAAGCGTGGCAGCTGCCATGCTGTCACATTTGTCTGGGTTTTGAAGTATTCAGATGCTATCTTTTCTTTTGAGGTCCTAATCATGGACTAAATATGGGAATATTCTCTCATGGTTATTGTCTAAATGTTCCAAGACAAGCAGGAATAAATGCATTTTCTGGACCGAACATCAGTTCTTACACATTTTGTGATCTAAAAAAAGGAAGACATAGTGGTCATTCCTGGGATCTGCAGTGCAAGGTTAAAAAATTAAGATTAATTTTAAAATAAACAATTATTAAAATATTTTCCATATCAATTTATTACTCTTGTATCAAGTACTAAAGTTTTAAGAAGTACCGCCAAACTCTGTGAACGTTTAAAAAATAGAATGTAGCAAAATTGTTGCACCAGAGAACCCTCTAAGATTTGGTGCAAAATCCAAATGACATCTAATTTTGAATGAAAAAAGAGGATTAGCACATTGTCCACTTCCAATTCTGCTTTCAAGTCAAATTACAGCTAAAAATTTCATGAGCTGTAATGACAATTGCACTGCAAGAGTAGCTGCTCCCAATTAGGTGTTCTAAGGACTCCACTAAATTGTGTTGCTGTTCATAAACCCAAACTTCAGTCGTCATTTTTCTGAAGCTCCCTCATCTCTTCACGAAACAATAATGTCAGTAAGATAGCTAATCATTACACCAGTTCTTACACCTTTTTATACACAACACCAACACTCTGAGTTATTTTCCGCATATATTCATGCAGAGTAGAAAAGCAGGAAGAAAGAGGAAAATGAGGGAGTACTTTTTGATGGTGTGTATGCAACACTAACACTCTCTGAGTTATTTTCCGATCAACCAGTGAAGGAGAAACATCTTTCCAGCTCTTTATCTAGACTTGCAAGAGCTGCTCATTTCTGCACCTTGCTCTACTGTGTGTTCTCTCTGAGATGACCTCTATTACAACCTGTGCTGCCCACTCCTCCAGTCTCATTTGAAAGCTGGTTAGCCCTGTCTCTGCCTAGTTACTCCAGTCTTTTTCCATTATCTGCAACTACACGACTTCTGCTGGCCTCTGAGCTGCTTGCCTGAAAGGCAAGCTAATGAAATACTTAGCATTTAAGGGTCAGCAAACACTTCTTGTCATAATTAGGCATAATTTATTTAATGGAAGTTGATGAATCCACCTCTACATTGAATGGCCCTTGGAAGGTTTTGTATGGTAACTACCTTCTTTCAACACAATATTAATAAATGTCACTTCTATCAGGCATTAGAACCACATTTGCCCAGGCTACTCTACATGTCATAGTCCATGAAAACTGTGTTTGTTGTTAGATTTTTCATATTGTTCCTGCTTTCAACCTATTGTTCAAAATCCCCATCACATTCTCTGTTTTCTACATCTATGTATTGATTGCCATTCTGTTATTTGACATTATCTACTATGCACTTACTGTCTGCCAGCAAACGATGACAGCATACTTATCTAAAATTTTCCTTGCAATCTGGATTAATGAAAATTCTAAAATCGGAGCTCACTGAAAATTATTTTCAAGAATGCCTTTTATATCTTGGGTCCATAATTCAGGACTATTGGCAATTAAATATCTATGGTATCACTCCCACTGTGTTTGCTTGCCTAGTTCCAACAGCTGTGTTCAGGTTGGACAGCTGGAAAGTGAGACTGCTTCCACTTACAGCATCTGTAAGTTGGACATCCTAGTCAGAAAATGCTGCTCTAGGAAAAACACAGGTACCTACAGGAGGATGGCTGAGGAAGTTAATAAGCATATGATGAACTGTTCTCTTGTACTGCTTGTTTTCTCCAGGAACTTCAGCAGTGATGTTGCAGCTGCACCAGTAAAGTGGATAGGGGTAGAATGTGGGTGTGAGCACTAACTTGCTGTCATCCACATGACTTAATTACTACTGCAGTACCCGAAATTCCTTTTTACATTTACAGGAAGAAGAGGGAATAGTGACTGGTAGGAAACTGATAGGGAGAGAAGGCATGAAATATGACAATAAGGCAACGCATGACTCCATTAGATGTGCAAGGACAGCTACAAGGTTTTCTTTTCTCTAAAGGCCTTGAAGACTTCTACATAATAGATGAAAATATATAAAAAAAAAATTAAAGAAGCATTAGAAACTTCACCTATCTCCATGTATATCCAGATATTTACACTGAATAATCTTCAGATTCTTTTTTGCAGATTTGTCAGTAGTTTTTAACAGTTGATAGAAATTAATTGGAGTTCTGTCTTTTGAAGATAATATGAAAAGTTGTATTTTTCATGTTTTGCCTTTTAAGTAGAAGAAATTACTCTTAGTTTCCTGAGTTCTTATGCATGTTTTAGTGCCTTAGCTGTCACATCTCTGCTGTTTTGCAAAAATAATTTTAACAACAGCTGGACCCAAGATCTCACTGGAGTTGCCTGTTTTAGAGGAGATATTCCACTCTCTTCTCCTAGGGCTGCCAATAGGTGTTACCCAGTCATCAGTGTCGCTTGCCAGACTGCCAGTGATCAGGGTCAGGGAAAAAGTAAGCTTAATTTATTGCCTCTTTGAGTAGATATCTGAAAGGGAGTAGGAAACAGCCCATGTCCTTGAAGTGCAACTTCCTCACTAAGTGTGCAAAAAGCTTATGGTGTTGTCACACATGCCAACGTGTCCATTGCAGGCACTCAAAGCTAAATGAGCTGAATCCCAGCATGGCTGATTTGTGGCTCTGCTATTGTTAGCTGTCAACAGAAACCCAAGTATTTTACCTTGAAATACTTTCCTTATGCCAAGATCAGAAAACGAACATTCTGCCAATGTTCAAAATTATTTTTGCTTCTGGGAAACTTGAGCATACAAGATGCTAACCAACTAAAGTGGTGTTTTCCTCTGTTTGGAGGTGCCCATGAAATCTGGAGCTGTCTAGATTTGACACTAATTCTAGCACCTGAGACGTTCCTGCCTGTGAATTCGAATTAGATGATATTTATAATTCATCATTATCTTCCTGAAGATGGAATCTCATAAACATTTCATGGTAGTCTTAGAAGTCACCAGGTATATATATGACTAGAATAACAGCAGTGGAGAAATCAGGGTTCTGAAGTCATTCAGCATTACTTTCTTTATCTAAAATAAAAGCAAACTTTGAAGAAGTAATGGATGAGATTCCAAGTACTTCTGAGCAAGAAGTATACTTTTTTACCAATTCTATGAGATTAAAACATCATCATAGAAGTTACAGTTCTTTTACCATGGTAGGTAGACAGGATCTAACGGGGGATCCAGGATTGTGTTTGACACCATTCAAGTACATAAACAGAAGAGATTCACAGAGTCTAAGCTGCCTGTCACTTAATATATTTCAGGCGTCATTCCATTGAAATATGAGATTACATCATAGAATTTTAAATATGATTAATTTAATAGGTTGCCTCGTGACATTTGTACATTGTTTGGGAAGGTATTATCCCCCTGTTTTGGTGAGCTAGACAGCCAGTCTTTCTACCCTAGAATTCTACCTCTTATTGTGACCTTTGAAAATCTGCAATCAGGGCTGTAATTGAAGATGATCACTTGACAGATAACAAGAGGGGTATTGATGAAATGCTAGAGGATTTAAGGTCAAAGAGAATAACCAGTTTCTTCCAAAAGTGAAGAGAGAAAATGCAAGAATCCATAAGCCAATTAATGATGCAATTAATAGACAGATACAAAGAGAAAAGAGCCTGAATACTTAACATTAGCCATTAAACAAATACAAAACTGCTGTAATTTTTGCTCAGATAAAAACTCTACTTGGTGATGGGAACATGACAATTTCCATTTCATGTGAAAGGTCAGTAATAGGAACCAAGGGCCAAATTTCACAGTGCTCTGTAACTATATTTATCATCACCCTTTTTGTTCCTGCAATACAATAAATTTTGCATAAATTTGTTTCATTACTCTAGACCCCATTAGCATGAAACACAGCCTTTGGTAAGGATAATAGAGGGGGATATTTAGATTTGATTGCCACCTTTTAGAGTCACTGCAAACTGCTAGATATCCATTTAAGCTGGGAGAGGGTCAAAGCCAACTGTTTGCCTACTCAGTCCTGCACTGTGGGTTAGAAACAAAAACATTGTATTGGGGTTGAAAGACTCAGATTAGAGAAGGCTTGCAGAGGGTTGTCTGGGAGATAACTTCACATTCAGCAATGCTTGCTATCCTTTGGAGCAAACCTAGGAAAATAAAAACAAGAAACCCCCATTTATTTATCACAACACTGAAATAAAAAATATTTTCAGAGAGGTTAAATTAGGGGATGAAATACATTATAAAACTGGAATCTGGTTTTACTTTCTCCAAGAATCTACCAAGGTAAGGCCAATACTGAGGATAAATGTACTGAAACTGTCCCTTTCCCTGTTGTCAAGTTTCTGTCATACAGCTGCAGCCAAAAGATCCAATTTAATGAGCTTATGGGAGAAAATTAACCCTTATCCTAGTTTTTTATTTGGACATTCTTCTGCCTCCCCCCATTCGTTTCTGGATGTATTTCAAGTTTGTGACTCACTTTGTTATCTGTGGCACAGTAACTATCATGACAACATCTTTTTGGGGCTTAATATCATCAGGAATGTTGATGTGACATTTGGTTTTTTTCTCAGACCATCCAATCTACTATGATTAATAGTCTTGCAACTGCCTTTATTCGGGATTTTTGGGGGTTTCTTGCTTGTTTTTTTTTTTTTTTTCAGTTTGCTTGTTTGGTTGGGTGGGTTTTTTTTGGGGGGGGATTCTTTTTTTTTTTTTTCCTTTTAAATAGAAAATACTCCTTCAAGTGATTCAAGTGACATATAAGTGTTTCAGCTCATCCTGCTGCCTGACATTATTCCTTCTCAGGAGCAGTGCTTGTCATTTCCCTTTGCTGAACTTCTTGAGGACTCACATCTTCAGGAACATGGTTTTCAAATCAACAGATCCAGCACCTTGTGCAAAATGGGGTGTAGAACTATTCCAAAAACTGCTTAGGAAAGCAAGGGGCTGCTGAACAACAGTGAACATAGTCCAGTTCATAAACTGGAAAAACTGTCTCTGGAGAATCAGGGATCTTCAGAGGGAGGAGGATATGGCCACCCAAGGCTTGGGCCATAGGGATTGTCTGGTGTTTCTGAGACTGGGAGTAATGGTGTCCTACCTGCTAGAAACAGGCTGTAATTGAGGAGCTGACTTGCCACCTGAAGCAGCTGCCAGAGGAGGTGAGCAGGTTTAGCTGCATCCAGGAGGATTAACAGGATCCTTACAGAGACACTAGAGAGGGAAGAGACTGAACCTGCATCACACCAAAGGAGGGATGGCCAGAAGCTGTAATGGTTCAGGAGCAGATGACAGAGATGAAGGAGGTTGGAGACATGACACTTGGAAACAGAGGAAGGCTCCTATTCCGTGTGCAGGCTGGCAAGGACAGTTTCAGTGCCCTGGAAAGTGACAGAGGGAACAAACTCCATCATGAGAAGCTTCAGATTTGATGAAATTTGAACCAAGCACTTGCACTTAGGAAGAAGCAATAGGTGAGAGTGGTTGGAGATTTTCCTTTGAGGAGGACAGAAATATTCACCTCCCATCCTCATATATGTGATCTATAGGCAATCATAGTCAACCCAACACAACAAAATCTCTGATCAGCAGAGAAGCAAGAGTTTGCACAGAAGAATTTTAGAGAAAACAGGCAGCAGTGATGTCTTAGGCACCTAAGCAGGCAAGGGGCTGTGTTTGTAGACTGTTCTGCTAGAATAAGGTATCTGTATTTTACTGAGATGAATTTCATGCAGCTAGAATCCATTTAAACAGCCAGTAGCACTGGTCACAGTATGCTGTCCTTCAGACACCTCTTTCCCATGTGTTGTCAAAGTAAATGGTCATGCCTGTGGTGTGGGTTGGGCAGACACACTGTCTGAAGGGAGCTGTGGGCATCTCCAACATACAAATGAAAAAACGTCCTCAGAATCAGAAGGCTATATGCTAAATGTCATGTCATGTCCTCTTTCTTGGCTCTCCAGTGTACACCAGGCAAATCTCACAAAACAACACGATGTATTTCTTGGACTTTTAGAGCGGAGGAATGTGACTTTGTTATCAGTGCAGCCACAAGCAGAATGTACAAAAGCCCTGGGAACTTCTTGGAGAAATTAATTTATCAAGGGAATATTGAAGTCATAACAGCTCCCAAGGGAGCACCAGTCAACATTAAAGACTTTGCACTGTGACTAGCCAGTAGTGAGGATGGAGTTTAGGCTTTTGCTCTTCCATCCAAAGTGCACAGCCCTTTTAAACAAAATTGGTCTTCATATATGTCACAGGAATATTTCCTTTTACTTACTTTTTTCAACTTTCCGTTCTTTCTTGGAATGCTGCATGTTGTAATTGCATAGTTTCTCTGTAACCACGTTAGCTCTGTTTACTTGAAATTGATATGGAAAATTGCTCAGATGGTTTATCCCTTCCTCTCAAAAACCTTTCACAGGATGACGCTAAGTAGGAAAAAGGGATATATTCCTCTTCTACCCTATCTGGAACCTATCCAGATTTCTGTGAAGAGGCTGGAATGATTCCTATTATTTTTCAGGGCACCTGGACTCATAAAAGAGCTGTAAGGAAGGTGGACCACTCTCGGACTTCTTCTGCTGTTCTCAAAGCAAATGCAGAGACAGATTTCTGTGAATGCTGAACATACTGTGCAGAGTCTGTGAGATCCTTTGGGTCCATTGCTATTTATAATAGTTGTTGATTATACTCCATTTTTCTCCCTGAAGGTCCCAAAGGACATTGCAAACATCTGGTTGATTAGCAATCCCTAGATCAGTGACTGTTTCAATCCAGCTGCTACCAAACTGAGGATGACAACTCCTTAGAGCTTGGAGGCAGGGAAAACGATGACATCTTTAATGCTCAGACCTGCTGCGGTCTCCTGTGCATTTTGAAAAATCTGCAATATATTTTCCAGGATTTCATATATCAGATACTTCAGCTGGAAGAGCATTTCTTAAAATCAAAGTGTTCATAAATCATAGAAGAATGGCTGCTGTCTATCAAGAACCTGAAATAAGGCACATACCCATGGGCAGCAAATTCATCCCTGGTCATCTGTTCACCTGGGACTGTCTAGTGAGAAAGAATTGATCCTGAAGTATGCACCCAGATGGACCTGCCTCTCCTTGTTGGGGTAGCCTTTTATCCACCAATAAAACTCTGATCTTTTACATGACTCAGGATTTTATTCAGTAATGCTTACATTCATCCTAGAGTCCTCAGCTGAGGCCTTGCTGTTAGAAAGCTCTGCTTTTAAGTGTTCCACTAACAAAAACCATCCCGCTGCAGCTGATGCATTGTCCGAATAATTTATTATACTGCCTCTTAGAAGGCACAGCTCATTCTTGCACTAAATTTGGTTAATGTCTTCTTTCAGCCATGAGTGCACTGAGTATGCAATTCTCAGACACCGCGTTTATGTGCATAAATCTGCTCCAGTAATAAACTTTTGGTGTCTAGCTTACTTTATCTAGGGAAGATATTATAAATCTGTTCTTTTTTGTTCTAATTTATAATGTGTTCTTGTAGTCCTGGTGTTAAATGAATTTAACACTCTGAAAAAATCTTTCCTAGCTAATGTGATTTTTCTAGATTAACTTGTGTCCATGACTAAATCTCCCTCCTTTCCTAACATATTTGAACAGATTTATAGCAACTTTGCTATGTCTTTATAAGTAAACTGAAGAGAGTCTGGCCTGAGTCTCAAGCACATTGCATGACCATGTGTGCTGTTAAATATTTAGCAGTTTCCATGGCATGAGTTTGGCTTGAGCAAATTGATTTCTCCCTCCCAAACAAATCAGTGAATATTGATATTTCAGAAATCCGAGGGTGGGCAGGAGTGGGATGCCCACAGTGCATATCTGTTTTCAAAGTCTCTGAGATGCACTCAGTTAGGCCTCCCCAGCTGGGTGTGCAGTGTCAGCTGTGTGAGAACAGTCAATGCCTTGCTATTTTATTCAGAGTATAAACACAGCTTCTATGCCAGCCTAAGTAGGCATTATGGAAGAAGTCATTAGGAAGAAGTTCTTTACTGTGAGACACTGGAGGAGGTTGCCCAGAGAAGCCATGGATGGCCTATCCCTGGAAGTGTCCAAGGCCAGGTTTTATGAGGCTTTGAGCAACCTGGTTTAGTGGAAGCTGTTCTTGCCCATGGAGGGAAGGATTGGAACTAGAGTGATAATTAAGGTCCTTTCCAACCCAAACCCTTCTACAAATCTATGATTATGACAAATGACAGATGTGTATTAATAAAACTAATGGACTTGTTCAGAAGGGAGGGGAAGCTCTTGACATCCTCAAGGGGCTGAGTACCTGCAGCCCATCCAGAACAGCTGGGGAACACCTGGCTGCAGCTGTTGGATGCTTAGATTATTTGTCCACTGAATGAGCAGTTGTGGTATGCCTAGAGGACAGATCCAGCTCCCTCCCTGTGTGCTCAGAGCGCTTCACATGTCTCTGTGGCTGGGGAATCCCAGCTGTGTGTGCAGTAGCCATAGGGATGTGTGCAACTCTTGCCACCTATAATGTGTGTTGACAGGATGAGTCAAAACACCCATTCTGTTTCAGTGCTATGTTTTATATATAACACCCTATCAGCTGCTTGCAGGGAGACATATCCACAGAGGTATGTTGGTGTTTTACCATTTTTAGAAACCAGACTCCCCCAGTTTCACAGGGAATTGATATCTAAATGCCCTTGTAGTATGAATAAAAGAGGTCTGTAGGGGGAAGTGGCTAATATTTTGAAACTCTTCCTACTCTGTCTTTGTTCTTTCTCTCCTTATTTCTATTGCATTCTTCTTACATTACACACATTATTTTTTTCTGAATTTGAATGAGTATATACATTATGTTACTGTTTTATAATATTATTGCTATATGGATTGTTTTGGCAAGTAAAATTGCCCCCTACATACAGTGATGAAATTATAGCAGATTTTAGAATTCATCTGAGTCAGATTTAATTTCTTGACAAGTCGTACATTAAAAAAAGTTATTTCATAAAAATTAAACATTGTGCTTATTCAATCATCTGTTGCAACCATCTGCTGCTGATATATTATTTTGATTTATCATCCTAAGGCTGGCAGGACCTCATCCTGTCCCCAAGGAAGTCAACTGCAATTTTATTATTCCTTTCACTCAAAGCAGGATAGAATCTTCATTCAACTTACAACCCAAGGTGAATTGTAATGTAATCAATCTTTTTTCACTAATCTGCAGTTAAGAGTTTATAGTTTCTACAGCAATAACATTGTCATATTGGAATTTTTCACAAGTTCTATTTAATCATAGCCTCCCTGTCACAAACATTTTTGCAACTGCCTGTAGGCTAATCGTATTTAAAATTCACAAGGAAATGTACTGCTTAAGTACAAATATTTTGAAGTGTACTGAGTTACAGCCACTGATCTCCTTAAGATGCCATTTATTTGGCACATCAGCCACCATATTAATTAATGTTTCTTGAATAGGTATAGTTGGTTTACATTACATTCAGTTTCACTGAAATATATTATCTTTTCTATTCTTATATCAAATAAGCCAACTACACATGACATAGTAATTGGAGTTTCTAGCTGCTGCCTTAAAAATTTATCTCTAATGTCTGTATAAACTACAATATTTTTCTTAAATCCTATTATTGCTGGCTACACTCTAAAATTAGAAATAAAAACTTCATGCTTGCAAGTGCAACCTGTCTAAATATTTCAGATAAGACACTTCGAGACTAGCTGCTGATTTTCCTAATAAAACAGCAGCAGGACATTTTCTATTTATATTTTTTAAAAAAAACCCTCATTCATATTCACCTAATCTCATTCCATACAAAGAAAAATTTCTATACACTTTTTGAAACAAAATGTGCTTAACTATCCTTTATATGTATGAAATGCAACCATGTTACAGACATACATACACACACCTCTGCCTGAACAGATGTGATAATTTGATGCCCATATAAACATTTTTATTTTGACAGCTGTGCATCATATTTTCCATGAAACACAAATATTTGGCATTTCCTGCCTTCTGAGACAGCTTTTTGAGGAAACAAAGCACTTTTAATCACAAATACAGTTTCAGCCATGAATTCCTAACAGCTTGAGGAACTTGGCCATTCCCAGAAATATTCATGGAAGTGACCAAGATTAACAGTGAAGACGTAATACTGTTAACTCCCATGAAAATTTCAATGCACTGGGCCTAGATAAAATCAAAGATAAGTATTAAAAAAAACTGAACACGTTAAAGCACTTCTATGCCCCTTAAGATATTAAAAATTACTCAGACTTCCGTATGTCGTACCTTCCTACAGCTAGAAAGATCAAGTTGACAGCAGTGTATAAATAATTGGTTATTCAAGAAGTTATTGTGAAGTACACACAGACACTGGCTGTGGTTAATGCTCTGAAGTCTGAGGGTATGTGGCTAAAGATGATGTGGTCCCAAGTGAAATTCTGTGTATCAACCCATGGGCAGATAACACTAATAATTGTCATCAAGTAGTTATGACCAAATTACAGATCTCATCTTGAATGACAGGAGCTGAATTCAGCAGGTTGCATATATTTGCAAAATCCTTGGGAAAAAGGTATCCTACAACAAAGCAGATGCATCCCAGTTAGGAGAGGGAGAGTCATTATCTAACAGTGTGGTTTGGGGATGCCATGGAACCTGCTCAGTAACTGCATTTATCATGCTTAGCCAGACTTTCCATCTGCACTTCCAACTCCCTGACCTCTCCCTGGGCAAACTGTATCTATAGGTGAAGCAACTGACAATTAAATGAAAAAAAAAAAATCATTATGATTTCTGATTATGTTGATAAATCCAGACAAAAGTCACTGGGCAGAGGAAGGAACAACTTTTTCATTCTATAAAAGTCTTTGATCCTGTGTGGCCTCTATCTAAAAAAGATAGGAGAGTTTTATTTACTTTTCCAAGCAAGCACTTAAAATAAATAAGTCTGTTAAAAAAAAAAAACCAACAAAACCAAAACAAACCTGCCTGCTCCTCCTGCTTAGGAACCTGCTTCTCTCCACTGAATGTAAAGAGAAGACAGATGATTAGAAGTCTTTGAACCCCGAAGCCGAGGCATCTACATCTTCACAGAGCATGAAACTAAAGTGTGACCCTTTCATAGGTTGTTGGAGATGCTACCTGTTTAGTTGGGTTAGAATTAGAGGTATTATTGGGAGAGAATGTACTTTGACATTCACTAATAGAAAGATACCAATTTTGATTCCCTAAGCCTCTATCCTGAAGTGTGCTGAAAACTGGGAATGCATACAAGGGTAGTTATGACTTCCTGCATTCCCCAGCTCTGCATTTTTCCCTGAGCACAAGTTTCTATCCCCTTGAAGCACATTTCTGACAACAGAGAGGAGAGGAAAATGACTGAAAGAGCATGTGTTTGCCAGGATAAATCATGTCAGACCAACCTGATTGTCTTCTACGGAAATGTGGCTGGGTTCCCGAACAAGGAGAGAGCAGGGATACCATTCACATCAACTTTGGCAAGACTTCTGGTAACATCTCCCCCAGTGTTCCAGTTTGGACACCACAGCCAAGCTAGGTAGGTAACAATATGGGTAAGAAACTGGATAGGCAAGACAATCAAAAGAAAAATAAATACACACTTCAAGAAAAGCTAGGGGGAAAAAAATAGTGGTTTTCTCTTCAGGTCTTCATTTTTTCTTACCTACTGGGAGATGATGGTGTGACTGGAGCAGGATCTCTCTGTGAGGCTTGGGGAGCTGGACTTTCACAGCTTGGAGCTATCGATTTGGGGAGAACTTAACATCAGGCCCCAGTGCCTATGTGGAGATCATCAAGGTTATACAGCTGGGCTCATCACAGCTGTGCAGGGTGGGAGGACAAGGAAAAACAGCAGCGAGAATCAGGAGAGGCTCACCCTCAATATAAGGAGAAACTTTTCCCATGAGGGGACAGCCAGGCAAAGGCACAGGATTTGCAGCCTTGTGCTTGGAGGTTTACAAGCACAGGCCAGGAGAAATTCTGAGCATTTTGGACTGGCCCCAGAGCTGAACCTGCTGCAAGCAGGAGGTTGGACCAGGGACCATCCTGTGATTATCCTGTGATCCCATCATTCTCCATTGTTTGACGTACAGAGGAAGGCTAAAAGGACCTTTTCTCTGACTTGGCGTCATCATTCCACTATTCTTCACTAACAAATGATGAAGAAAAAGTAAGGATAAAGGTGGAGTTTTTAAGTAATTTCTTCTCCTGGTTGGTTCCCCAATCCATGAATCTTATTCCATAGCATTCTATGAAAATGTTGAAAAATATAACAATGAAATGTATTTTGTGTTAATCACTTTCCTAGGAAGTCCCAAAACAAAAGTTAATTGTTGTCATGGGGTTTTCTTACACATCCTGCCAGGTGGTGGCTATTTACCATATGAAACCCTGTTAATAATACCTATAGAATATCAAGAATATTTTTTTACATTTTTTTATTTCTCCTCAGAAAATAATTATATGCATCGGTTCCAAACTGTTTGAGTAGTAACAGGTACATATAAAAGGCCTACCTGAATAAAATGTCTGATGAGCATGTTACCAAAGGCTGAGAAGTAGATACAAGTAACTTATCCTTCTTCTGATATGTTTACTGAGATGTTTTAAGCTTTTTTGAGATCTCTTTTTATCCCTCTTTAAGAAAAGAAAAAAACAAAACAACGACAACAAAAAACCCCCCAAAACAACACACACACACAAACCAAAACCAAAACAAAAAAACGCACAAAAAAACCACCAAAAAACGAAGGAAAAATCCTTCAGAGAAGACTGTCACTGGCCTGCTGCTTGCATAAAAATGTAATTAGAATTCAGAAACTGTGAATGAAGAAAGACAGAAAGAATTGAATCCTCAAATTGCTATATATTCAAATGTCAAGGGAGGCTGGGTGAATCTGAACTTTGGGCACATTAGGTAAATGAGACCTGGGGGTTATTTAATGTAGGACAGTGGGAGCTATAATCATTTCCATGTAAGTGAATGCAACTTCATTTCCATAAATGAAGCCAGAGCAGTACTCTTCCCAATCACCCTCTACATTACAGCCTATGTTAGATTAATGTGCTGCTTTTCATTTCCTGTTTTCTCTATGGTCTTTTACAAATACTTCACCTTTATGGGTGACATTCATTTCACCTAATTTTGGTTTTAAAAGTTGGGCATCTGTCACAGAGTTGGGCATCTGTCATAAAATGCATTCATTTTATAGACAACAGAGATTATAAATTGAGCAATTCCTTTTTTTCCTCCTGCAGTAGAGTGTAACTCTGGGACTGTTGGGGAGCAGCAAGGACTCAAGCAAGCTGCTGTGGACCCTCCAGTCTGACCTCCTTCCACCAGACACTCGTGTTACAGTTCCTGGCTGACCTGGCCTCACTGCCAGTTGCTCCCTACGCTGATTTTCCAGTTCTCAGCACTGAATCTGAGAACTAACAATTCATCTTTTTTTCCAGCTTCTTCTGTCTCTCAGGCCACAGAAGATGTTTTAACAGCTTTCCCATCACCTTCCCAAATGGATTATCCTTCCCATAGTGTCCAAATTCCAGTTTTTCCTTTCCAAAAGTGTTATCTCACTCCAGACACTTTTAGAGATAGGTTTAGACTTCAAAATATCATGACAATCAGAACCTTCACTTTAGCATGGAATCATAGAATTAAAAAATAGCTTGGGTTAGAAAGGACCTTTAAAGGTCATCTAGTCCAACCTTCCTGCCATGAGCAAATCTTCATATAGAACAGGTTATCCAGAGCCCTATCCAACCTGACCTTGACTGTTTCCAGGGAAAAGGCACCTTAACAACTGTCTTGGCAACTGTTACAGGGTTCCACCACCCTCACAGTAAAAAATCTCCTTATATCCACTTTGAATTGACCCTCCTTCAGCTTGAAACCATTGCCCTTTGTCCTATTGCAACAGGCCCTGCTAAAAGGTCTGATCCCATCTTTTTTATAAGTCCCCTTTATATATATGCTATTCCTAATTTAATAGGAAAACACCACTGAAATACCTCAAAACTATCACAGAATAAATATTTATCAGGCCTGACCACTGATCCTTCAGATTTATCTCCTTTTCTCTGTATGAGACATTAACAAAGAAGAAAAATGTATGTCCTCCTTTCCCCACTGAGAGCCTGAGATTCCACAACAGAAGGCAAAGAAACACTGGGGACAATCTGTAGGAAGTCATTTATGGAGGCCCTCATGCAAAGAATGAAGTGGATGAAGCTTTTCCATGAACTACTTGGAGAAGTTTCCCAGTGGCAGGCTCTGTTCCTCAGGGTGGATTTCAACAACATGACATCTATAAGACAGAAAAAGCAAGCAACACAGGAGGCTGCTGTTCTTTCCTTATGCAAATCCCAGAGGGGACGGTCAGGGTAATGGTCTTCCTTACCCCTGCTCATAAGCAAGGGATAGCTGTTAAGCCTGGTGGTAGCCAATGACGCAGTACTCAGATGAAACTGAGCTAGAGAAATGTACTAACATGGTTGAAATCTGGGTTGGAAAACACACAGAATTGGTTCCTACCAGCCACTTCAAAACTGAACCACTTTACCAGGATTAGTCAGTGCATGAGATGCTGCAAGGCAGTCAAGTCACTGAAAATCGCTGCATGTTTTTTCATGAGCAGGCATTTAGCCAGGCTAAGTGGCACTGGCCTGTCTCTGAGGTAAGCGCAGTATTTTTCTCCTTGCAGGGTGAGGCAGTCACACAGTGGTGCAGTCATTAATGTCACAGACCTTTCTCTGAGTCAGAGATTGCCTTTCTCTCCATGACTGTGTAATAGCTAGCAATGTCAGACTTAGGTGGTTGTTTGTACCTCAGGAACATCAGAGATGTGTTCTACATACATGTACCATACTATGTGAACAGTTACCCCTCTTAAGCTTTTTTTAAAAAAAGATTTTCAAGCATTTTTTCTTTCATGTTTTTTTCAGTGATTTAAGATTTTAGAAGTATGAAAAAATTAGATATATACAATTACATTTTTATAAACATTTTCCTGTAAAAGACATTTTTATATATCTATATCTACGTCTATATAAAAGCAATGTATCATTAGGCTATTACCCTTTTATGCATCTCAATTTGCTGCTTTTAAGTATACTTTCACAGTGATTGAAGTTAATGATTGAATCTTCTGCTTTAATTACATGTGTCAGAAGTAATTTATCAACAGAGAAGTAATTAATCTATGCTTTAATAAGCAATAGCTCATATGATCTGTAAAGGAATTTTTAATCTGCTTTTCTGGCCCTTGGAATTCCCAAGGATATTTTAGAGGAGATTGAGTGAGAACCATATTTTCTTAAGTTACTCATTACAAGTTGTTTTTTTTGATGTAGCTTATTTAAAATGGTCAAATAAATCAAGATATTTGGATAAAAGTCAGATATAAATACTTTTCCTCAAAACACACACACACAAAATGTTTTAAACTTCTTAATACCCAACTGATAAAGATTTCAGCAGAGCAATTTTACCTGCAAAACAATAATCAATACTGTTTAGTGTTATAGCAATTTTTATTTGCAGAAGTGAAATAAGAACGTCATTCCTTCAAAACTGAGATGACTATTCAAGCTATAGATTAAAGATAATATGGCATTGAAAACACAGGGCATCCAATGAAAGCAAATCAAATGACAAAGTTTAGCAGGATTACAGCTTTGTTTCACCAAAAACAAATAGGACTTTTGGATTCTAAAAGACTAATAAATGTAGGGTTGCTATAACTCACATCTGCCTTTAAAATAGAATGGCATCCTGCTGGGAAATTCAATAGAGCTGGCTAGTAAATAAGTGCAATGAATATATTAGTGCTGCTCTGCCATCGCGTAGATGCATTTCTTAGAACAATGGCCTACTTGTTTGCTTAAATATTTCAGTGTCACCTTAAAATAAAACCTCAAATTTGGCTGAAGAAGTATTTTGACAAAGCATTTCTAACACTCAGCCAAACTATAGAACATTGTTTTATCTCACTTGTTTGCAAACAGAACTTATAAAATATGCCTTCCTTGAAATTGCTTGTCAAAATATGATATTAAAATTAAAAGGACACCTGCTGTATGGACATACATGAAAGAAAGATGATGTAATTTTAGAAATGCATAATTCAAATTTATAGAAAAATATTTAGAAGAAATCAAATAAAACAAATACAGTTGTTCTAATGTCGTCTTAATTGAGCATACTGAGTTCTATACATAGTATTTCATGGTGTAATAGTTTTTTTTTCTGAGTGCTTAGATAACAACAAAATCATTTATAATTGCTTACATAACTACTAAACATTTAATGAAGTTTAACATTAACAGTAACTTACACTGAGAGAGGGCTGGAAGTAATTCACTGTTTTTCATGCACTAGTCTCATCTTTTAAAAATGCCAGTCACCAGTCATAAGCAGACAATCCATGCAATTCAGAAAGCAAAACATGATGAGCAGACAGCAAGTAGTCACTATTCCTCTAGAAGTGGAAAAAGCAATAAATTAAAGGAAATATAGCTGTGAATAAGAAAATCAAATGTAGAAGAATGACCAGATCCTCCCTCAGAGAAAACTACTGCAGGTAAAAAGGGGGTAAAATCAGATTCCAGTGCAGAAAGCGCTGGGTTGCAAACCCAGGCTCAGCTGAGTTCTGCTGTGAGAGCAGGGTTGACTGCTGTAGGATTTGTCCCCTGCAGTCCAGCCTATCCTCACGATGTGGTAGATCATACCCCATCATCATGTCTCTTTATCAAAATATCACCTGTTGTTCATAGCAGACACTGTTGTGACAAGCTCTTGTGCATAGTTTGTTGACTAAACATCCTTGTCATTTTATTATGTGTTGCCATGTGTTGTGGCATGCATGGACCAGGCTGCTCCCTCATCACAGAGACCTCTCTAACCAAGACTTAAGAGTCGTGGAAAGCTCATTCACCACATGTGGGGTTTTTTATGGGGATTCAGAGATCCACAGCATGTTCAGCTTGGCTTCTAGAGCAAGATGCTTCTTGGGAAAGGACTGAGGACAAATTGTTTCCCTCTGAGCAATCTGACATTAGGGTTCTTCCTCTCTTCTCCTTTTGGCAGCCAGGCTGTGCCACATGCAGCCACCAAATTTTAGATTAAATAAATTGGTTCTAATTTACCGTGTCTTCTACAGTAAAGAGTTGAAACTGTGTTTTGCACAGACACATCAGTCATCCCTGTTCCTTAAACTGAGCCAGACTACCTTCAAAACCTGAGAAGCTTCCAGAGGAAGCATGGTCTGTTAGAAACATCAGTTGGTTCCTTCATGATGTCAGGCAGTCTTTGTGTAGTCTGCCCTAGCCCTGTGTCTGTACACACCCTCACACAGATAAGAAGGCAGCATTTGACTCTGGGTTTCTCCCAGTGTGTAGACACTGATGCTGTATCTCTCAAATCCTACCCAACACCCTCATTTACTCCAGGATTTTCCTTTTCTTGTCACACAGGAGCACTGAAATCCATGACTTCTTGATGCACTGACAAATATCACCCTTTTCGAACCCGTGCTGAAAGATCCAAGGACTTCAATGTCCTTTTAAGGCTGCCTTGAACAACCTTGTCTTAATCTAAAGACAATCCTGACCAGGGGCATGCACCCTACAATAGCCAGGTCCCTTTGAACCCAGATTTTCCTATGATCCTGTCACGACCAGTTTCCCTAGCAGCCCTCAATATAATTTTCATGTGTATTGCTCTGCCCTTTTAGCCTCTTCTCCTCCAAGATGTTTCATTAGGATTTTCAAAACCATGCACAATATATTTGCCTTCATGACCTTTTATTATACCTGGATGGGGTAGAGAAGGAAAGTTCAGAACTCACCTATCATTTAAAAATTCTAGCTAAGAGAAATGTCAATATAATGTGGATGGCAATGAAACTATTTTCTGCTCAAGTTTATACATTTCTAATATTTAATGCTATTCTTCTGCAGTTTAGCTGGACATTTTAATGTGTTCATTGCCTAAACTGGGGAATTATTTAGATCCATGAAAAATGCTGCTGTTCAGCTTCCTGCCAGGTGCCAAAAGAGCTCTATTATTATACTACCGATAATGTGCTTCAGTTTTTCACACTTATGTTCTGAAAAAGAAAGAACGTTTAACATAACAATATAAAACTTCACACATTTTTAAGATAAAGCAAAAAGTGCTTGTTTAAACTGTCTTTTCTCACTTACTGCCTATGACTTTAGTACCACAAGACTGCAAATTGCTGCTTTCGGAAAAGATGACAATTCGTACTGGCCAGACTGAGACATGATTAGTTGTTTGCCAGGCTTTTCTCATCCTTAAGTTATAAACTTTGTTCTATTTTATGACACATTTTTCTTTTTTACAGAAATATCATTCAAAGCTGTATAAAATATATATACAAATTTGAATGTATTTGAACATCTTTCTGAAATTTTGTTGGTTTGTTTCCTTTATCTCTTTTTCTTTCTGCTGTATTTTAAAGGACTACACATCTTCAGCCATCCCTTCTTACTGAAACGATCTGGGAATATTACTTAGAGGAAAGGTGTCTCCTTTTTCAGACCATTAGGAATTTTTAAAAAAGCCTGGAAGGAGGAAAGAGACCAGACTGTCACAGGCAGAGCAGGGATAATGAAAATGGAAAGAGAAGTACAGGACAAGGGGTGCTGGGATCATGAATGGAAAGAGAGATTAAGAAAAAATTATATTAAAAAATGGTCTGGAAAATTGGATTTTAATTGTCAGTTCAGATACAAATAGGCTTTGGAGCAAAGGCAAATCAAATGAATAAGTTAGATGGAAAAAGGGTAAAAGTGAAACTTTCTGCTGTGGGAAGAAAGGAAGGAATAGGGCTAGGGAGAAAATTTACCATGTTGAAAATGGGAGGATAACTGAGAAAAGGAATAGACAAGTATCTGGAACTTGACTAAAAATCCCGAGATGGTGGAGGGACCAGGAAACATGTGGGACAGAGGGAAAGGGTAGGGGTGCAATGATGGGGGAGCTGCAGAGCAGAAATGATGAGCTGGGAAGAGGTGTGGAGGTGAAAGAAGCAATATACTGACAATGTCAGCCAAAAGAGGGGGAAGCAAGACTAGTTGACAAGGCAGCCATAGATATCTGTTTAATTAATGCAGATTGCAGTCCTACCCCTTCCACAGAATGTATGTTTGGTTGTTCTTGATGCTGCTTTTTGGTGTCAATGGTCACACTTGTCTTTATTTTTTTCATAGTAGTTAAAATTTATAATTTTGCATAATTAATGAGAAAAAATAGATCCACGGTTTACAAGACACAATGTTTTCTAAAAATAGAAAGAATATAAATAAAGACTATCTCTCTTGCCTAGACATTGTTCTGTAACTCAGAGCTGGTTGCTCTGGTAACTTCCAAAGATGCTTTTTCCTCCCGAGCTGAGAAATGAGCTGATTTGTAAAGCCACACAGCCAAATAGTTCAAGCAGATGGTGAGTGACCTCAGAAAACAGGAAAAGAGAAAGGATTACCAAAATTGACCCATATTAGGGCTACAGCATCTGTCTTCCAAGGGAGATTTCTGAAGTATTTCTTTTATGCAATCCACTTAACACTTTTCTTCCTAAGTCTGTTATTTAGGTCAGGGAAAAACAGCATCTTCTTGATATGGTCTCATCTCAAACATCTGACACAATCATATTGCAATTTCCCTGCACAGTACAAACTATAATTCTTTTCCATCTTACCAGTGAGAATATTATTTTCCAAAGCATGCAAGATATAGTAAAATTTAACCATCAAGAGACAAAGCACATTTCAAGCAGAGAAAGATTTTTTGACATCACTGATCTCCACTGTACAATGGCTGGTAAGTTGATATAAAGCTAATCTTAAAATAATCAGGAAGCAGTGTATCCAAATTATGGTCCTTCACAGGAAAATTAAGAAATGGTTTACTACAACTAATAGCGTTATGTCATTTCTGGTGCTGGCTTAATAACTAGAAAAAGTTATTTAAGAACTTTCAAATAATTCACAATAGGACAGAAGTTACTTAAGGCCCTTTAAAAGAACTCTCAGCAGATTAACAGTTCATCCAAATCTACATATCTTTTTGTTAATTTCTCCAGAGAGGTGCAGGTAGTTTTTGGCCTTCCAACTTCTTGGAGAGAAGCTGCTCGTCTGGGAATATTCTTTTTCTTGTGGGCTGGCATGTATTAGTTTTTTTCAAGTACCAAAACAGGATAAACATTAAAGTTTAAATTACTAATTTTTGAAGAAGAGTTGACAAAAATCATCCATAATCTGCGTTGCCAGGGAATCTATCAAAGAAGATAAAAACTTTTGACCCTTTTGTATGAGATTAATTCTGTATGAATTCTGTATAATGGGAGAGAGACTGGGACCAGGTATTTGAAAGCAACAGCCTATTTTTCTTGCTGTGCACATGAAGTGAAAAGAGTCACTATGCTACAGATCTACTAATTGCAAATATCTTGCCCTGATCTAGTAGATTGGTGAGATGTAATCAGCTCACCCCCATGCTCACACAATTGACTAGTCTAACCCCTGGTAAGGTTGGTAATTCAGAGAAGTCCCCCACTCCAGGAGAACAGGACCATTTCCTCTGGACCATAAGGGCTTGAAATCAGACCTGAGGTGCACAAAGCTATGCCTGGTCAGCTGAGATTGCATCAGCCTTGGATAATGCATTGAGTCAATTCAGGACTGACAGTTTCAGCAATTGGATGCAAAGTTCACACCTATTACTTTATACCACAGATTTAATGGTAGTTTGAAGTGTTCCTTGTGATTAAGAAGCTGGTATCATTCCATCAAAATTCACATGGAACCAGTGTTATATGGACAACATAGAAGAATTAATGTTGCCACTCATGAATACCAATTCAGGTGCATATATTTTCTCATAGGTATTGTAACAGTGTTGTTACAAGTCTCAGTGTAATTCAAAATCAATTCGAAAAGAATTGATCTACTCTACTTTTACTTCCTAAGGACTCCCTGCTTTCCCATGTTCCAGTGCAGTATACAATCAACAGAACAGTTCTTATACCCCATTCTTCCCTCCTTCATAAAAAATAACCTCTGGAAAAATGGAAGGGCAAGAAATGACTGTGTCTTTTTACCATCTGACACATTATCTTTTGTCACTGAATTTCCCTAACTATATTTAGCCCATCTCAACAGCCAGGTATCCATTTGTCTTAAAAAGGGGGAAAACATCAAACAAATATTAAAGTGCTTTGAATCTTTGTCTTAAAGCTCAACTAGAAATGAGATTATAGACTTCAGCTGAGTGACCTCCAGAAATCACATCAAAAAGGCAAAGATATTACTTATCAAAAAAGGAGTATTTCTGTCCTCTCTGCCTGATCACAATGAATATGAGTCTGTTAGAGGTCTTAGCTGGGAGGGTGGTTTCTCTGTTTCTTTAATCTCTGTCATCATCCAAGATTTTGTATGAAAATTGTAGGCAAGAGGAAACGATAATTCTTGTGAACATCGTTTTAGTGCTCTGGTAGCATAAACAAAGCAGGCTTGGCCTCTAGGGAACACTGTGGAGTAAGATAATTGGAAATTATGGAGTATCTCCACTGTACCTCTTTCTGCAAAATGCTGTATCAGCAGGCAGGGGCAGAGCTTGCTGTCTCAGCTTATTCCTGACTGTGAAACGTCTCCTTGGGTTAGTAGGGAGGAGGAAGGGTGACAGAAGTTGCCTGGGATCCCTCCTACAGCTTAGAGACATCCAGGCACTGAAGCCATCTGTGGGCTGTAAATTTCTATATGACTAGTGCCCACATACTGCTCTTACTTTGAGGCATATCTCCTTCAGGTAGAGTCCTTTGATGGAGCACGGAATAACAAAGACGTGCAGTCACAGACAGCTCATCACGTCCTTCTGGGGGTGAGTGCCCCTCACACTCATTCTGCCTTCTAAAATATACTTTAAACTATGAACACCATAACTAGACCCAGTACATCCACTGCTAGGTGTACTTAGCCACAGAGACACACATCATATGCAAAGATAGCAGTGTATGGTCAACACCACATATAAGAAAAAATCAGGTTCAAGACCATCGAAGGAACCTGAAACTGAAACTTGGTGAGATGTATCCACAGGTCCTGAGGGAACTGATGGATGAAGTGGATAAGCCATCATCCATGTTTGAGAAGTCATAGCAGTCCAGGGAAGTTCCCACTGACTGGTAAAAGGGATCACAATCCTTTGAACCTGACAGTTCTGTTTTTCAGTCCACGTCAGTGTTCACTGATCTAGGGCGCACTTCACTAGTTCGTCAACAAAATTGTTAGACAAGTGTCAAAAGCTGAAGTCAAGATAAATAGCTTTTCCTGTTCTCCCTTCATCAATAAGCCACTTGTCTCATTATAGGCAGCTATCACATTGGTTAGGCAGGATTGTCCTCTTGAACATCCATGCTGACTCTCCCCAATAAACTTGATATTGCTATGTATGGAAACAGCTTCCAGTTGCTGTCAGCTCATGCCTGAAGGCTCCTGGAATGCTTATGTACCACAGTGTTTTCCTTCCAGCAGATTTCATGCCAACAGGAAATTCTCTCTCTAACCAGTTCTGTTTGAAGGGCTTCCCTCCACCCTTATCCATCCCATTGTACCAGGCTTTTCCATTATAGAGAGACAACCCCTTCAGATCCTGTGATTTCCATAGTGCACCCCCTGACTGGGCTCTTCTCATCACTTTATGTCACCTGAGATTTTTTGCATAATGCATATTTACTTCTTTATTCTTACTGGTAAAAACGCTTATTATCATGAGACTTCATCTTTAGCCTTGCACACCTTCACTAGAAGAAAACCTCCATTCAACTAAAAAAGTTTCATTTTTCGTAAACTTCCATCTTTTGGCACTTTCCCATTAATATTTCTGAACATTTAATACTTGGTTCATGATAATAAGCATTTTTAAAATCTTGCATTATGTCAACACAAACTCCAGTGAGTTTGCTATATTTGCTCAGGTTTTACTGACTAAAACTGAAAATGCAGCAAAAAATAGGTAGTTTGCTCAATAAGACTTATTTTCTGTAATTCCATGCTTGCTGACATGCCTTATATTCCCACACATAAGATGTAGTTTATTGAAAACCTTATCACATTTTTTCATTACTTCCATTACTTTGGCAGTAGCTCCAGCTAGCAAAAGAATCAGAGAGAATTTCAGGCTTGTGACTGTGGATGTGAAAGAAATAGCATTGCCTACATCATATGATTGCAATGGATTAAATATGTTAGATTTAATTTCTCCCACAGCTAATGGCTCAGCTGCAATGGAAACACTATCACAAGCCCTTGTATGAAAATGGACTGCACAGCAAGGATTGTGTCAAATCACCTGAATCTGTTAAATTATTATGAGTATTTAAGGCCATGGAGGACAAGAGACAACCTGAAATGGCAATTTTACACGAACTACAGTTGAAATCTGAGTGTAGATGGAAACAGGAAAGATGACAAATGCTAATCCAGAAAATCTGGACACTGATCATTCCTGCTGTACCTATACACGGCTGCACTGGGTCTGGCTCATGCGGGCTGTATTTTCCCCAAAGCAACCCCCATAGCGCTGTGCATTGGTAGCTAGAAAGGTGTTGATAACACACCAATGTTCTGTCTGCTGCTGAGCAGTGCTGGCACAGCATCAGGGCTGTCTCTACAACATCCCTCCTCCAGCAACATCCCACCAGCAGACTTGGGAGGGTCAAGATTTGGGAGGGGACATGGCTGGGAATGCTGACCAAAATGGACTGAAGGGATATTCTATATCATATGACATCAGTTCAGCAATAAAAGCAAGGAGAAAGGAAGAGGTGAGGGGATTTGTTATTATATTTGTTCCCTGGAGCAACCCCTATGTGTACTGAAGCCCCACTTCCAGGGAAGTGGCTGGACATCACATGCTGATACGGAGCAGAGAATAAACATTTTATTTTCCTCTTCTTCTGCACACAGCCTTAGTTTTTGCTTTATTACACTGCCTTTATCTTGACCCATGAAGTGGTTTTTCATCTTACTTTCTCCCACACCATCCAGCTGAGGAGGTGAGTGATAGAGCAGTGTGGTGAGTACCTGTCATCCTCCAGCCTGGGTCAACCAACTGCAACAGCCAAAAGATCAATAAAGCAGAAAAGACTAAATTCTTCTTTACATGTTTTCCCTGCCTGTCACTGGATCCCTTCTTTCTCACCCCCAAACCAACATCTCTTCTGACCCAAGCATTCAAAAGCACAACAGATATATCCCCAGAGGTGGGAGTAGTTATGGCACCTTGATAACCACAAGAATAAAAGGGACATTCCTTTTAAAAACATCCGATGGCCCCTGCATCAGGAGCAGCCTACCAACCTCCTGAAATGTGCAGCACTTTATTTGACCTAGTAAATACTTCCCTGCAGGGAATGACCATTTTATTAATTCTTCGTCACTATAGACAGTTGCAGTATTTTTCTGATGTTTACTCAAACCTCAGGCAGTTTATTAACATTCAGTTTTTTGGCATCTGACTTATTATAGCTTTTGAGTTTATTCACAAGATTTCATTTATGTCTCAAGTTTGCATTGGCTATAAAAGTTGAAAAATTGAAAAAATAGAAAACTGAAAACATGCTCTGTTTTCTTGAAGAATATTACTCTGACTAGATAGCTGCGCAGATTATTGATGGTGAGTAATATTTCCCTGGAAAAGAAGGGAAGGAGATGAATGACTGTTTCTCACCATTGTCTAAATTTCTCCTAGCTTGCAGTCACAGCTGGCATATGTTTCTGATGATATTAGATACAATCCACATTTAACTGTCTCACCAGAAATGCTTCAAAGTGATCTGCTTATCTCAGAATGGTAGTTAATTTACTTCTAGGTTACCCCAAGTAGGGCTCTGAAATACTATCTAAGTGCATTTTAGTTTGGATCAACCGCGTGGTCTGGAAGCAAATAGATTCCTGTGATGACCTCACAGACCATAAATGGGTTCTTCTAGATGAAGCTAAACCAGAAGAGGACCCCACTGTGGTGCTCTGGCCAGTAGCGGGCCCTGAACTTACAGGGCCAGACCAAATCCAGTTAGTCCAGGTGAAACTGCCTTGGAAGCAGAGACTTTGGTTCTCAAGTCTGTGTGCTTCTCCAAATGATTGCCATTATGCTGCACTACTTTCTAGCCTCAGCTTGACATTTGACAACTTCCAGAATCCTAAAAATCTTGAAGGAGTACTCTTCTTGGAAGGGAGGGACAGAAAAGTTTAAAACCACGGGGAATACATTGCCTCCAGAGACTTACCCTAGTGTTGTCACTTAGGCATTGTCAGGCTCAGTTCTCTAATGGCTAACTCAAGTCTGAGGGGGCATGGAGCAATTCCCATCTCTCTGTGACTGTCTGCTTTGATGACAGCCATCATTCATGCCACTGGGAGCTTTAGATATGCCCTACCAGGCAGAAGGGTAGCAGTGGTGCACTCGTACACACCACCCTGTTTGTCTGACTGGGTGCACCAACACAGTGGGACACACATAGCCTTTAGACACACTGTCAGAAAGACACAGCCTCTTGAGGACATGTACACATTTCCCACTGACACCAGCATATTAACATTTCACTACAGTCAGCTTGATGGGATACCCCAGTGTGAATGTGTTGTCAGTAGCAATTAACCACATTTTACAAGTAGGTTTTTGGCTTGTTGTTTGTTAAGTACCAGCAGCAGCTCCATGCCAGCCTACTGAAGGGATTCAAACACTGCTAGTGTTACTGGTGCTGCTCTGGTGTCAGTGAGAACAGGCAGCTCACCCTTAAATAAACTGCATCCCCAAGAAGTCCTTGAAGGCTTTCATAGTGCAGTGCAATTTCTTAGCCCAATGCGGTCTAACCACCGCTGTGGGATTTGGGACCCTTCCACAGACAGGACCAACCTGCTGCAGACCTATCCCAGGGAATTATCTTCTCCTTGCAGAGGTTTGTGCTCTTTTCTGGACATTCCTGTTCAGTCTTTGTTGGCAACAAAGAAATAATGGTTGTTATATCGTCAACTGTAAGGTCAATATTCATAAATGCTGTAAATTATACTGCTGTAAATCAGTCCAAAAGAGTGTCAGATGTGTTTTGATAGAAATTGCATGTTAGAGAAGTGAAATGCCAGGACTGAAGAAAAGGAATTGAGCCAAGTAAGATAAGGGGGCTGTTATCCTAGAGAAGATCAGGGTATAAATGCTTGAATAAAGAATACCACATGTAGTCAGAGAATTATATGTGTCCTGTCCAGTCACTTGATTATTAATAAAGAAATAGGTGATCTTTATCAAGTTAGACTTTTCTCCCACCCAGCTTTTCTTTACCTTCTCTTTCAAGGAACAACTTTTAATTACTGAATACGCTCCATATAAAATTCCTTCTTTACCTCAACTGACCTCTCTTTATTCAATAGTAATTGTCTAATGTCCTGAAAAAACATATACTGGCTCATGTCTGCATTCCAGTCTAGTAATTTCCTTTTCAGAAGAGAATAATAAAATTAAATTTTCTACAAAATGTATCAAAACAGGAGTGTCTGGTATAGGCAGTTTCCCTCTGAAGAGTTTGTTCAGAGCTAATATTTTATCTCACTCCATCAATAGCATCAAGCTAACAGAGATTGTGAGAGCTATTTGTAGGTCTCTTCCTCATTGTATTGAATAAAGAAAAGAACAGAGAGCTCTGGATGTCACATTAGACTGAAGAGTCAAATTCAAATCATCATAGCTTTGCCTTTTTTTCTCTGAATGTTCTGAGTGAGAACAAGCATACTCTGGAGTGGATTAATTAAAACTTCAGAGCCACATGTGTGCACATTTGGATATGGCACTTAGAAACCCAGCTGCTGGCACATGGTACCCAGGGTTTCCAGCAATGTTTGTTTGTACTTTGAAAGGGGAAAAAAAATCCTATCTTCAGCACCTCACAACACATATTTAGCTTAGATCAGTACCCCAGACCTGGCAGCACTGCATGCTTGTTTTCTCCAGTGCGATTCTGTCAAATTCTGGTTAACAGAGAAAGTGAAATCCTGAGGAAGAAGCACCAAAATGTCTGTGTTAATATTTTACAGAAATCATAGATATTCTTTTCAACAGTGAGAGTTCATTATAAGGTTATTTTATGCACAGAGACAAAGCAGATCTTAAACTATAAGCTTCATTTCCTAGTCTAGATAATACAGGCTATTTCACTCTTCAGTGTAAACAAGAAAGCTTGATGCTACACAGGTTTACAGTTTTTAATCAAGTAAAAATGGAAGGAATAAATCTTATTTAAATATTATTACATTTGTTGCATAAATTATATTATGCATAGTTAATTCTTGTTACTTAAAATGTTTAACTAAAATAAATGTCTGTGATTATGTTTAGCTGTACACTTTTAAGAAGCAAAGTTGTCTTTTGCAAGTAGTTGTCCTTTGCAAATATCTTTCCTAAGGATTTCCTAGCTTCAGAATGCATTTTATCAATACAAAATGTAACACTGTGCAGGGAATTTCCATACGAAGATTTCTTTGTTGATATCACTTATATTGGCAAGGGTAGCTTATGCCTTTTATGTATACAGAATTTATTGACCTTATCAAGAATCATGACAAGCATAATTTTTTGCTATTGTACTAATCCATGTCTGAGAAGTTGGGTTTGCTAATGCACCTGCAGGCATGTCAATTTAAACTCGTGCAGTGGCTATGCTTCCAAATTTTTCCTACAAACAAACAAAAAAAGACACAACATATTTTTTCTCCAGACTGTACAGGCACTTTTGGAATCCCAGGCTTCATTAAAGCTCCTCAAAGTCCAGAGGATTCTTTCATTTTACCAGTAAAGGTGCAGATAAAAGTTTGATCATCTCCCTTGACTTTACATCTTTCCTGTGGTGTTGTTAGATAAGCTTACTTTAATGTTTTAACCATGATATATGGACAGAAGGGGATGAATCTCATGCTGCCTTTAAATTCCTTTTGACTTTCAGAACTAGATGAACAAACACAAAATCCTTGTCAGAAACTTCTTCCACAGAGGACGTGACAGAGTGGCAGAGGGGTTTCTCATTCCTTTAGTCTGGCAACTGCTTCATCAGGGAACACCAAAAACCTGGAGACGAGCTGAGCTTTGGAGTTATGTCTTGGATACCTCCATGTATGAGATTGTTGACTGAAGTTGGTTTGGATCACCTTTGTTTTTATTTCTCATCACACCTAGTCCGTTCAAGTGGCCACAAATGCAGTTTTCCAGCCAGCAAGTGATCAGTGTTATACTGCAATGTACCAGAGTGGGGAGAAATTGGTCTAAAATTTGCTTTGGAGTTGCCATGGAAACCGTCTGCCTCCTATCATCTTGGTTCAGTGTAGCTTTACAATACAGCTTTAGTTGCCAGATGTCTATAAGAGAAACTTATCAGTGTCAAGAGAAGAACAGACCAGAAAGAAGAAAAGGTTTATCTACCACCAGCACATAAATGATGACTGTACCTGGGTGACTTAAAAGTTTAAGCTGTGGTGTAAATCACCAGGCTCTGCCCTTAGATTAGACACACATCTATTGTTTGACCTGTGCTTTTAGCTCCAGCTCACCCAAAAATATTTGTTAGCTGGAAGCCTGGAAGATCTCTTTTTTTCCTTTTTCTTCTCTCCAGGCCAGCAAGGAGCTTTGTTTCAAAACACAGTAAGTGTTCATTGCTTTAGAGTTTCACTTCTGCAAGTTTCTTCCTCAATTTGGCAACTGGAGACAACAGGGAAATTTCCACAGTCCCTTCAGTTTCTCTATAGGACAAGTGCAGGGAAATGGAAAAGGACAATCAAAGGAAGTCACCTCAGTGACTTCTAGTAAGCTACATACTTATTCTAGATGAAGAGCTGGATCCTTTCAAAAGCACCTATCCTAGATAGAAGAAAGCAGGCTTTTAGGAATTCAGAAAAGCTGAGGACTCGAAAAGTCAGATTTCTTTTTAGATGGGAGTAAAAGTGCATGCAAAGACAAAAGCTTGCTGGTTGTTAAAAAAAAAAAACATTTCTTCTGGAAGTCTGACCTTGATACCAGTGAATGTGTGAAATAATATCATGACCCATAAAAGACAGGAGGGAATTTGACCTGGAATGAGATATACAAAGCTAGAGGCATGCCTCTGAGCAGAGCCCTAGGGCTGCACTGCACCCTCAGAGAAGCATATGTCCTGCAATGCCCACTTCCTAGGTATCACAGGCCTCTCCTAGGCACCACCAGCCCTCTGCCCTGGTTATACTCATCAGCATAAGGAAGTAGTCATTTAGTTCTTTGCAGACCTGCCTGGCACATTCATAACACTGTGATCCAGAAGGGAAGAGTAATTCATGTGATGAATTTATCCTATGAAGAACATATCTCTATATCTTAACAGCAGTGAAAAAAACCCCAGCAGATTTAGACTTGTTTATGTACTGGTTCAACAAATATTCAGAGCCTTTTTTTTTCCTCACACTTGAATGCCTGTATCTCCACACTGTAACTTGTCAGGGCATGAAGTGTTTAGTTCAGTGGCTGGCCAAAATAAAATACTACTACTGTTCAAGATTCTAACCTTTTATAAATAATACATTACTTCTTCTATTTTTAGTGGTAGTTAGGAATTTTAAACAATGACTACTGTACTAGACAAACAAGATCTGCTGTGCTAGGCACCAGGGGAAAAAAGCCACAGTGAGTCCTGCTATCTATGCTGCTGGAAGGTGGTAAGGGCAGGCAGAAAGAAATAGATAAATGTTGGACTGAATGTGGGAAGATTTGCATGTATCAGTTGCAACAGAGGGTACAGATGAAATGTTCTACAGATGTCACAATGATTCCCTCTAGGAAATCATGCTCCTTCACACTGGTGAGTCCCTTCTTTTGGTGGTACCATTTGTCCTGTATCAAGGAAATGCTAGAAGAAACTGCTTATTATTTCACAAAAGGTGCAGTTGTGATGTATTTTCCTTCATTAGAAACACGTTGGCTTTCATCCTTAGTTCTATTCTATCCTCATACATGAATTATTTTCATTTCTGCAGTGTGAATGTACAAAGTTGACTCCATGCAAGGAAAGATGCAAGCATTTTCCCAAGGTCATTTTTGCTCCAAAATTGACAAAAGAAACAAAGAAATGCAAATGAGCAAGTATATACAGAAATGTCCCCCAAGACTTCTGTTCTCCTTTCCTGGTATCAAAGCGAGAAAACCTTTGCTGAAGGGGAAGGCTATTCCTGACAACCCACAGCAGATAGTATGGCCTGAACTTTAAATGCCCAGCTCAGGGAAAAATCAGGGACTCAAACATGTTATAATTTCTGTACAGCCTACAGTGAAATACAGAGGTGTGGTTCAGTTGCTGTGGGGCCATAAACTTTGTCCAAGCACCCAGATATTCTGAGTAACAGTAGAAGGGAAACCTTAGTTCTGCATGATAGATTAAGGTGGACAGAACCAAGTATTCTGATGGAGTTTGTCTGGGACAACCGTGTGCAGCTTGGCCACCAGATATCTCACCTACCTCCATCACAATATTACATGGCTGTCAGGCAAACAGGAAAATTCTTAACTCTTTCTTTTACAGCCCCAAAAAGTGCGTGCCAACGGGTTACTTGGGTTTGCATGATTGGGAAGGGAATGACTGTTGGCGCAAGTACCAAGGTTTCATTCATTTTTCTGTATTTGGAACCATGCTGAGATGTGGACTAAGTTCTGTCTGGACCAAAGGGAGTGCACTGAAGTTGATTCCAACTCAGATTAGTTAGTTTATTAGAGTTATATTCTTTTCCTGGAATGGTAAAAGAGTGGTTTAAAAGACTGTTAAAGCAATAATTAAACAGTGGCAACCCAAATGCAGGTATTACAGATGAGGAAGGCCACCTTTATGTTTCCTGCAGTTTGTTTCATAATAATGAGATTTATTCAAATGAGTTTGACCAAAGCTCACTTTCTACACAAAAGACTTTGAGTGATATGAACCATTGTCACTCAAAAACGCCTTTTATACCATTATATTAAATTAAAAAAGGAGAACTAGATTAGACTTTGGGGACCACTGTATCTAGTCTCTTGGATTTGCAGATAAGAGCTTACACGAGCTGTTCTGTCTTAATATAAACTAGTGAAGAGAGAGGCTGCTAGTTTTAACAAAAAGACAACTATAAAAATTTCTTTTAAAAAGTAGTATCATTATACAAGAAAAAAATCTCAGTCACAATAATATATGGTTGCAGTTGTTATCACGTATTTCTGTGTACAGCACTCCTTTCGTTGTTGCTAGGGTCATGCTGCCACAGCCCCTCTGACTCACCACAGGTGGATAGTGCCAGTCTGATGTGGGTGGAGAAGGTTCAGCATGCTGCCAGCATCCAGAGCCCTTCACCAGGAGGAGTGGTGGTGGTTTTTCTTTCCTTGCTCTAGGATCCAGGTTGGGTAATTTTCATGATTGTTAGCTCACCTATACACTTCCTTTTCTTCCACTGGTCTACAATACCATGTTTACACAATGTTGGGGGTTAGATTTGTTTCTTTTTTACTTAAAGAGTTTTTCCCCATAAGTTGCTAGAAGAGTAACTACTGGGTGCTTATGGTTGCTTGACCAATGCAAAGAGGTGGCCAAAAGTCGGCAGGGGGAGTTAACGCGAGTTTTTGGGGCACGTAAAGGACTGGGCTGGGGGCAGCTACTCTCACTTGCTCTGAGCATCAAGAGAGAGGACAGCCAGGCTGCTGCTTGCTGTGAAGGAGTTCACTGTCACCACCGGGTCCAGTCCTGGGAAATCTACCATCATTTGCTCCTGTGCCCGGGAATTCTGAGCTCGCTTCCTCTTGCCCTGTGGGCCGGCCCTTTCTTCAGCACTGCTCTGAAGCTTTTTTGCTACTCTGTGTCCCCACGCTGCCCTGCCCTGCCCTGCCAGGACATCGCTGCTGCTCCAGCTACCACCACAGAGCTTCTGATATATCTCATCCACCAGCCTGGGATCTTCCACTGTTCCAGCTTGGTGCTCTCGAGAGATCAGACTGCCCTGGGCTTTGTGAAACAAAGTCCCTCGAGGTTCATGGTTCNTTTACACAATGTTGGGGGTTAGATTTGTTTCTTTTTTACTTAAAGAGTTTTTCCCCATAAGTTGCTAGAAGAGTAACTACTGGGTGCTTATGGTTGCTTGACCAATGCAAAGAGGTGGCCAAAAGTCGGCAGGGGGAGTTAACGCGAGTTTTTGGGGCACGTAAAGGACTGGGCTGGGGGCAGCTACTCTCACTTGCTCTGAGCATCAAGAGAGAGGACAGCCAGGCTGCTGCTTGCTGTGAAGGAGTTCACTGTCACCACCGGGTCCAGTCCTGGGAAATCTACCATCATTTGCTCCTGTGCCCGGGAATTCTGAGCTCGCTCCCTCTTGCCCTGTGGGCCGGCCCTTTCTTCAGCACTGCTCTGAAGCTTTTTTGCTACTCTGTGTCCCCACGCTGCCCTGCCCTGCCCTGCCAGGACATCGCTGCTGCTCCAGCTACCACCACAGAGCTTCTGATATATCTCGTCCACCAGCCTGGGATCTTCCACTGTTCCAGCTTGGTGCTCTCGAGAGATCAGACTGCCCTGGGCTTTGTGAAACAAAGTCCCTCGAGGTTCATGGTTCTGTTTATTATTAATGATGTAGCTGTTGTTGTTTGTTTGCCTTGTTATACATACTAGTAAAGAAAAAACTGTGATTCCTATCCCCATACCTCTGCCTGAAAGCCCCTTTAATTTTCTAAATTATAATAATTTGGAAGGAGGGGATTTGAATTCTCCATATCCTAGGGAGGCCTTACCAGGTACCTGTCTTTCAAACCATGACACATGTGAAATTACTGTATTTGGCGCCCTTTAGAAATCTCACTTCTTTCCACTCCTCATTATTCCTAAACATAGTTTTTTCTTCTTTGATCTACATCTGCATTTCTTCAGGTAACCACTGGTAATACACACCATTACACTAAAACCATGGGGTCTGTAGTGCAAGGCCAGGACCCCAGCTCTTATCATTTCTTGCTTGCAATCTTCAAACCCATTTTTTCAGGTCTCTGCTATCTGACAGACTGGAATTTCTCGACACCACCTTATTAAGTCACAATCATAAATATTTCATTCTATGGGGAGCATCTACTCGCTTCTACCATCTATATATATTATAGTTTCATCATGTACAGATAAGCAGGAGTAAAACAAGTTAGGCATGACTGGCTGATTATTGGAAAAATTGCAGTTGTGATTAAATGAAAACAAAACCCCAGGCTGGTCAAAAAAATTTAAACAAACCTTGCCAAATTAGTACACACCCTGGCAATAGTATATTAGTAAGCCATGAGAGTATAGATGAGAAAATCATGCTGTGACTTCAGGGTGGGTCTCTGAGCCTATATTCATTTGCAATTTCAGATAATTCCACTGTTCTCTACTTCAGCTGTTAATTTTTCAGCTTTTTTTTTCTATTGGTCCAATTGTTTGGGGTTTTTACTTTCATGGTATAAAAAACAAAAACCTGAATAATGGAAGAGTTTCTGAAGTGGGAAAAAAATAATCCATTGCCAATGAAAGAGTTGCACTGGGAAAGAATTCTTCTGCTGAGGTTTTAATTTTAGAATAATTTCTTTCATATTAGGTCCCATTGAAAATAATATTAAAGTGAAAATGGAGTAATGGATCTTGCAGAAAGATCTAGGGGGAAAATATAATTAAATTAAGGACAAATTGGTTGGTCCAGTTTTGATGAACACAAGGACTTAATGTGATGAGCAAAGATCAGAGGCTTAATTCAGTGCTTTCATTTGAGAACTAGAGAAAGGCTTCAAGCTATTTTACATGCAAGTCAATCCAATCTGCTTATGGAAAAAAAAAAAAAAAAAGTTATCCCATTCCGTCCATTTCCCTGAAGGAATGGAAAGTGTTTAGTGTGTGTGTACATCTCAATCATAAGACACAGAGAATGGAAAATGTAGATAAGCAATTTATCTGGGTTTATGTGAGGTGGAAGAAGAGAGGATGAGTAGAAAAGTTTTGTTTCTGCTTCCAAGCCTTTGAGCTGGAGGCGTGAGAGCCCAGTCTCTGTGGGCAGTTCAGGAGGAGCAATGAAGAGCAGCAGATGTACTGGGCCTAGATAATGGCAATTCTCTCTTCAACTGTTGTTCCTGGCACTGACTGATCATCAGCTCAGGTATCAGTGCTTTCTATTACCTGAAAGAAAACAAAGGTGCTATTCGAGCTATACCAGCATACTTAGAATTAAGCACAAAAGAACCCAAACACTTTCCCTTATTAAAAAGGAACGAAAACAACCAAAGCTAAGAAATCTCCAACAAACAACCAAAACAAAACAAACCCCCAAAACCAAAAAACCAAAATACAAACCAAAACCCCCCCATAGTATATGTTTACCAGACTGTCTCCGGTCATGGTTATGTGAAGATTTAAGTTCCATAATAAAACATAGGTGTGCTCCAACAAGTGTTTCCTAACAGACAACAAGCTCTCCAGCAGCCTCCTCCTATTTCAGTTGCCATTTTTCCAAATAAATGGTCAGAACCTCAGTTTTATTATCACTGACAGAGCAGGCCGTCCTGTCATCCTGTCAGATCACAGTATCATTTTATTGTAGCAATCCTAGAACCTGTTTTGGCATGGAAAGGACCTCCAAGACCATTTAGTTCTAGTCCCCACTGCCATGGGCAAGGACACATTCCACTAGACCAGGTTGCTCAGGGCTTCATCCAAACTAGTCTTGAACACTTTCAGGGACGAAACATCCACAGCTCTCTAGCCAATCTCTTACAGTGTCTTGCCATCCTCACAGTCAGATTGGTTATCCTTGGCAAATCTATGCTAACTGTTCCCAGTATCTTCTTGTCCTCCCTGTGCCCAGCAATGCCTTCCAGGAGGTCTCACTCTGATTTTCCCACAGACTGAAGCAAGGCAGAATAACCTGTAGCTCCTGAGGGTGATCTGTTGGCCCATTCTGAATAGGAGTGCAATGTACACTTCCCTCTGGTCACTGGAGACCCTCTACAGGTATGATTTTTAGGTATGAGAGCAACGACTTGCAAGGACTTTATTAGCTCTCTCGGCACCCTTGGATGCAGCCTGAGTCAAATGACCCCATGGAGATCAGGTCCTTGCAAGCATTCCCAGTCTTCATTTACTGCTGGTCATACCCCTCCTCCCTGAACCCCTTCACAGGAGAACTTGGATAAGCTAAGGGAAAGAAAACAATGAGTGCTTCAGATTTAAAATCATGGTTAAACGTCTCCTATAAGGGTGTTGTGTGTTTCACTCTTGATAGTTGTGAAAACACTCAGGAAATCTTCAGTAAACACCATCTTCTCAAGACAATCAACTTTGCATGACGGTAGTTCATGCATACAAATAGTATAGATCTTTCACTGCCTAAGCAGTAAGTCTGGCAGGAGAATAAATAATGAATTTGAAAGAAGCATTGCAAAGTGCAGGCACATCTGTCAATATAATCTATTTTCTTAGGCATGCATTTTGTAGCACAAGAAATCAGCATCAGAGAATCACAGAATGGTGGAAATTGAGAGGTGCCTCTGCAGATGACCCAGTCTAGTCTGTTCAAATTAAGGTCACTTAGAACACATTGGCCAGGGCTAGGTCCAGCATTTTGAATGTGTTCAAGGATGGAGACTCCACAGCTCTCTGGAAAACCTGTTCCACTGTTTGATCACTCAGAGTAAAATGAGGTTTTTCTCTTGCGTTTAAATTAAAAAATATTTAACTGTTTTTAGTTTCATTTGATGGGATTTCTATTAGAGGTGAATATTGATTAAGATTCATTTGACCTGTGATTGAATAAAATTAATCTTCTTTCAAAATCCACCTTTTCACATATTACAGAATGACATAGACAGATGAGTTTAAACATATAAAACATGAATACTACCAATGATAAATTTTCTTCCATAGCACCATGCAGTCAAAAATGTAACAGAATAAAGAAACAAAGAAACAAACAAACAAAAAAAAACCCCACAAAAACAAACCCCGGACTTGTCTGCTTTGAAAAGAATGGTTTCCAGTAGCTAAGATGTAAAATACACAGCTATTCTGGTTTTCTTCCTTGCTTTGCCATTCTTTGCTTATCCTGTCTCCTGACAGAGTCGATGTTTATGGGATCCATTGTGCTATAGGAATACAATATCTTATCCACTTGTAACCTCTAAACCTGTTGGTCAACTTCAGCTACTGGTAAACTGGGAAAGGCACCACATGAGAGCCTAGAGCAAATAAATCTTGTGAAAATCAACAAATGGTTAAAAATTAGGAAAATGAGAGTAGATTTGAGTGCTTATCAATTTTGAGAGTTGACATGACCTGACATGAGTACCAGATGGCCAGTCAGTGCACTTGTAATTCCAACCTAGCTGCAGGACCTGGTTTGGTTTTTGGATTTTTTTTTCGTCTTGAAAACAGAAAACATACAGGGAACACAGTAGCAAGGGAATTATTTAGGAGTAGGGGAAGCAAGAGAGATATTGGGCATGAGATAATCGAAATAGTATCATGGAAATTCAGGAAACACACAGAACCTGGGGATGCTGCAGAGGTAGCAAGTGGGGGATGGATATAACATAATCTATGAGAAGTGAGTTTCAGTAGTTCTTACTCCATCCAGTACCTCATACAGTCAGGAACTGGAATGCAACTGGACAGCAAATGCCTTAATAGCCAGTTTCTGCCCTCAGTTATAGAGCTATAAAACTAGAATAACTCCCCCATTTGTTATTTTATTCCTAGTTATCACAAGATGACCCATCTGTTTATATTTTCTGATGCAATGCATGGTGATGGCAAACCGAAATTCCCATCAAATGACAATATTTTGCATATACTTAGCAGCATCTAAGAAACCAAGAGCTTCACAATGTGATATCCTGACTCGTCAAATAGAAAACTACCATCTGACTAACATTTTATGTGTCAGAGTTGCTTGGATGACACATTTACCAAGACACAAAATAACTTCAACCATATGCTTTAAAATATGATAAGAGAATAAAGAGAACTAAGCATAAGCAGAAGCCTAATCCATGGCCCTGACTAAACTGATGGCTGCCTACATTTAGGCTCTGAAAAGTCTAAATAGTCATTTTCTCGAATAGATCAGTTTTCAAAGGAGCTGGCAAATCCAAAGTACTCCAGATCCTTACATCTGTAAACTTAATACCAGGAAAGCAATCTGATCTGGGATCTGAAACCTTTATTGAGATAACTTGGTGGGTGTTGACACATGTAATCCAGGTGTGACCCCTTTGCTTTTCATCAGGAGGGAAAAGTCTTAGATCTTTAACTAGCCTGTGAACCATCAAGTGGGAACACATCCAGTAAGAAGTACATAAACCAAATTCTGTTCCCTAAATGCCAAAAACTGTCTACTCCATACATATCACAACAGTCAGCTGGTCTATGAGGATGTTACAATAAAGAGCAAAAGCCTTGCTAGTTTCAAAGCAATGTCCACTTTTTTCCTCTCTTCTACTAAGTTATTCATTTCATTGTAGGAGATGATGGAGTTCCTAAGGACCAATTTATCCTGTGACTCCATGCTGACTACTCCCAATCACCTTCCTGTCCTTTCATAAATCTGGAAATAGTTTCCAGGAATATCCCAGGATTAAGGTGTAGCTGGCAAGTCTGATGTTCCTAGGGTAGTCTTTCTTGCTTTTCTTGCATGTCTGAGAGGCATTTGCTTTCTGCTCATTCCAAAAATGCTCCTTTGATCACTACCATCTTTCAAAGGTAGCGGAGAGCAGTCTCACATCAGCCAGGTCCCACAGCACTTTTGAATTGTAATCCATCAGATCCCAATAATTCACATATGTTGGATTTTGTTTAAATCTTTCCCAACTTAATTTCTTGCTTCAGACTTCCCCACTGATTTCAGACATCTGAGATTCTTGAAGGCAAATATTACCCATAAAGGCCAAAGCAAACAAGGCATTGTGTGTCTTGGCATTTTTCATGTCCTGTGTCATCAGGTCTTCTGCCCCTTTCAGCATCAGGCTCACATTTTCCCTCATCTTCCTTTTGCTACTGAGAAACTTTTCTCGTTGATTTTCACGTCCCTTACACTTTCAATTCCAGGTGGGCTTGGGCATTCCTAACTGTGTAGTCTTGAACAGCGCCTCTATATCCCTTTTGGGTCACCTCTACCTGCTTCCAAATCTTGTATACTTTCTTTTTTGTGTTTGAGTTTTGCCAAGAGACCACTACTCAAGAGGTCAGAACTGCTGCTGTCTTTGCTTGACTTTGTACACACTGGGATGGAGACACTGCATCCAAGTTTCCTAAGACAAGCTAGACTTGCCCGTCTTGATCCCCACTACAATATAATTTCCCTCCACCTCTATTCCATCTGCTAGAGAATGGCACAGGGATAGAATGATTCTTCCTTGTGCTGCATGCAGCTGAACAAAAAACTGAATGCGGGGAGCCACAATTTCCTAGGCTTTTTGCAATCTGATCATGTATGATCAGGTTTATTGAACTCTTTGGAAAACAAATACATAAATCTCACCATATACTTGTGTAATACATAGGAAAATGTTCTGGTGTTTCAAGGCAAGTCAAATAGCATATTTTACAATGTTATTTCTGCAGATGTGTAATATAATGTGCTTTTTCAGGCATTTGAGCAACCATACATTGTTCTTCAGACTTTTAAAAGGTTACAATTTTTCTTTTTGTTGTCATGTATTTAAGAATCCTTAAATATCATAGACATGTTGCATCATATTACCAACATTTCACATTACTACTTAATAAGAAGCCAAAAGAGAACTGTCAGCAGGATGATTATAATTTCACTTTTCACTGTACCAGTGAGGAACAATAACCCTGCAACCCAATAGAAAAGAAGCGCTGCAATGTGGAGTTGAAAATACAAGGTGACAGCCTAGGGAGGAAAAAAAAAAAAAGCCTATATTGCCTTTATGCAGATATCACCGTGGAAATTTCTTCTTCTCTTAAAAAATATTAAATTAAATGTATCATAGGTCTGAAAGAGAAAATTGAATCCATAAATAAAGTTGGAATTCAAACTGATCTGCTTCTGCTTTTCAGAGAATGGAAGTGAATCTTGTGGGTAGATGGGGGAAAATGAGACCAAGGATCAGACTAGTAAGAATTAGGTTTAAAAGGAAGCAAAAAGTGTGACTGAAGGCTTTACAATTGGAAGGCAGAAAGGATGAAAATAAGAAATGAGCAAGTAAAGACATTTATTCACCTGTGGAAGAAGAGTTCCAGGGGAAGAACAGATGCAAAGCAGGATATTTCGACAAATGTACATTTTGCCAGCTTTTAAAGTAACAAGACAGTAGACTGTTCAGATAAATGCAAGTGCAAAGAATCAATGCAATCTTGCAAGTGTGAACGAAATATAAAAGATTCGTTCTCCTCTCCTTTTTTTTTTTTTGTTTTTCTCTTGTTCATTCTTCAGTTTTTCATATATATAGATCTACTTACATCTCTGGTTTATATAAGTGATAGCTGCTTGAAGCTGGGACTCTTCTGTAAAGTTTATAGAGATTTATGAACACAACAATGATCATTCTCTGCCTGGGACTTTCCAATGTTACTAAGCACCTCCTTAGCTTTTGCTCAGAAAAAAATAGTGTGCACTGCAGGGAAAAGTGATTTTTAGAGTGATTTATGTCAGCATTATGTGAATAAATGTCAGACACACTGCAGGTTACCAGATTCAGATAGTGTATCTGAAGATTTAGGCACTTAAATTTAGGTGTCTCTATGAGCTGGAAATTTAACCTTTGATGGCAGCCAATGGGGATCTGGCTGGTGCAGATATGGACTCTGGAGAGGTATTTGTCTCCTCTAAAAGCAAACACCTACATTTGGACAGGTAGATAGCTCTTTACACTCCATTGGCTGACTTCACTAAATCTCCCTAGATTTTAATGGAAGCTTAAATGCCTGGCTCAGAGGTTAAAGGTGTTAATGAGAATCTTTGCATTATAATTAGAGAGCAGCACTCATATGTGGCAGAACTGGAAAATCCTCAGTTGCTTTGATGGCTTTTCTAAAATAGTCTGGCATTGTGTCACATATCTCTTGATGTCTGAACCTTTATCTAAATCCTACCCTTAAATCCAGAATGCTCAGTACTCTGTTAAAAAAAAAAAATTAAGAATTTCAAAAATAAATCAAAACCACACCTCCAATTCATTATGGTCCCAGCGAACAGTGTAGAGTTCTGGAGAAAGGAATAAGAGAAAAGGAAAATGAACTGTGAAAGAGAAAGGCCTTTCTAGATCCAAAGTTATTATCAGTACTGGTAAGGTAAAATCATTCTTCTGTATGGATTTTGGGGGAGGAAGGTATGTCAATTCTCCAGTTTCATCCATTTTTGTATGTGTCTCAACCAACTACCTGATAAAATGCTGTCAATACTACAAGACTAGTGCCTGGCATCATTTTGCTGATTAGCCACAAGTTTGACTGACACACATTTTGATTACTGCTCAATAAAAGCATACTTTTAAGTTAGACACAAAAACCACACACAGTTGTAGTTCAGCCACAGATCACATCAGAAGAGCTACTACAGAAATTCAGAACAGTCCATTTTTACTTTGCTGTAGTGCCTCCTTCCCTAATTGTCATGCAAAGACTGCAGTGAATTTCTTTCAAGTTACTCTGAGTCAACTGGAAGACTTTTTAAAAGCAATCTCTGCTTTAAGGAACCTTCAATAAATTGCTGTAATTGTTTTCTTGCTGAAACAATTCATCAATAATTGAATTTTTTTTTGTTGACGCCTTTCATAATTTCAATTATAAACTCAAAAGTGCATTGTTAGTTCTGGCAGCTTGTGATTTTTTTTCCCCTGTGTCTTGGTTTGGGAAGACAGGTGTCACCAGGGAAAAACCTGGAGTTTCCCTTGGAAAGGAGAATGTAAACTCTCTCCCTCCAAATTATTATAATTCTTCAATTAAGGGCTTTCAGGCAAAGATTTGGGAATAGGAATAACAGTTCTTTTACTAGGAATATTAAAAATATAAATGTAGTGATACAAAAAGACAAGCAAACAAACAAGCAAAAATCCTAGAAACCTTGACAGAGTCAGGAATACGACCTGACACCCTGTTGGTCAGTGTGTTGGAAGCAGTCCTCCTGGAGAAACAGATGTGGTTCTGATGGAGTAGAGATGATCCCATAGAAAAAAGGGTCCCATAGTGGTGAGGTGGGTCTTATCTTCCTCTGGAATCCAGTGGAAAACAGGCTGTCCTGATGTTCTTAAATCTCGGTTTTATCTAGGTAGGAACAGTTGGCTCCCCACACTGGGTGGAGCATCTCACAGTAGGATGATGTAATGTTTTCAGTCATGTGGTGAGCCTTAATGGCCCATTACCAGAAGATATCCCCTGGAGAGAGGATGGATTGTGGGAGAGAAGAGGAACACTGCTCCACCTGGTTTTAGTAGCTGGCTCATTAACAGAAGGCATCTGCCCCCCTCGCCCCTGGAGTTACAAGAGATAAAGATAATCATCTCCCCAGCTGTTTTCAAGAGATGGAATAGAATACACGTTTTTGGTTCCATAACCCAAGACACCCTGAAAGGGATAGTGCTCCAGTAGGTGTGAGCAATCAAGAATATTCCTTTGTCAAAAAAGAGAATATATGAGTGTGGTGAGCTACAAATATTTATGAGTGGTATAGAAACACAAGGCTCTGAGTGTCAGGCTTCTCCCTGGCCCATCACAGACTGAGAGCTGTTTGTTCACCAGAAGATCTGCTAATCATCGGGGCATTGTCACAGAGAGATAAGTGACCAGGCATGGGAATGAAATCCCATGATGGAATACCATAGGATGATGACATTGCAGCTATGACATAGTTCTAGTCATGTCAAACTAAATACTGACAGAGAAAATGTTATGTGAGGGAAAGGACCTCCTGGTATATCAAATTGAATTGTGTCAAGTTGTTTTTGCTAACTAGAATACTTTCTTCTTTTCAATTCAATTCATACCTTAAGAAGATTCAGAAGATTATAAATAATATTTTTTGAAATACAGGATAGGCAGGTAGATGAGGCAGCCACTCATCTGGGAAGCAAGTTTTCACTGACAGTAAAAAAAAAAAACAAGAAGACATACCTTTACACCCTGAATAAGAATTTTAAACTCAATCTTGCAACAGAACTGTACTAAAGCAACAAATTATTTAATTATTTAAGGTTTTTGTTCTAATAAGAAGGCAGTGAGATCGTGATCCAGCTTGCATACCAAAGGTTTGAAAATCAGTATTGTGGCAGAAGTATCTCTGCTCAGAAATAAATCTATTGTGTTTTATTGTTTATTCCATAAGAGCCAATAGCAATAAATTAGTCCCTGAAAGAGGTTTCTTTCCTGGTTTCATTCAGCAAATCAGAATCATAGAGCATTGCAGAAATATTAGGCCTTCTTTATTGATACTTCTGAATCTAAGGATACCCTACTTTGAAATTCAGAGGAAATACTTTGGAAAAATCCCCATTAAGCGGAATCGAATTGGAAACAGAACTGTTTTCATGAAAACTCAATTCAAAGGGGATTTTACTGTGTCTTACTTTATATGTCTGTCTTCTGTGTTCTCCCAATTATGGAAGAACCCTCATAAATCAAGGAAATGTTTTCGCATCATTTCCAAGCAAGACAGAGCAAGAATATACTTGGGAACAAGGCAAAGAAGGCCTCCTAGTTCAGCAGATCCATAAGTTTCAAACCACTGGAGTAATTGCTGAGAAGACATCAACATCCAGACTCAAATAGATAACGTTCCTGACCTTCATGTTATTGAGCCATTGACACACTTTATGTCATCTTCATAGCCTCCTTATCCAGTCTAAGTAAGGTTAATGTCAATACCTGACTTAGCATAAAGTAACACTTTAAGAGAAAAAATTAGGTAAATTAATTAAAAATGCTTAATTATTAAAGAGAAACTGGTTTCTTAGCTAGTCTAGTGGATCTCTGTGTCCCAATGTCCTTTCCACGACACAGAGTTTGCCATTTTCAAAACAATCCACACACGTTATTCTGGGGTAACCTCAGCATGTGGTCAGCTGGCATTTCCCGCCCAGTAAACCCTCAGCCAAGCAGCCTCACAAGTGTGCAGCTCATGTCTCCAGTGGCTGAGGCACAGAGAAAGCAGCTCTCTCTGGTAGCCAACTCAAAAGATTCCAAAAGCATGACTCATTAGTTAGTCTTTCCAATTTTTAGGGGAAGAAAAGAAATTCTAACTTTTTTGGTTGCCTTTCCATATGCAAAAACTAGTACCTTCCAATCCAGGCTGCAAACATTTCCATAGGTTGCTTGTTTGGTAGGGAGTCTTAGGAGGAACTCAGAAGTAGCTGAAGAGCAAAGAATTACAACAAAGTGGGCTGCAACTTCCTTACTACCTGCAAAAGAGGTTTTCACTGATTTTCTGCTGTTTATAAGGTATCCAAGAGAAAATAGGGCATAGTGGGGCACCAGAGAGAAACTAGTTCAGAAGGCATCATCAGAAGGCACTGGAGCGAGGTGCCCACTGCTGCCTCCAGTAACTTCTGTCAGCTTCTACCCCTGACCCAAGGAAAGGAGCCTTGAGGGATCACAGAGGCAGCACCTTGCAGAGTTGCACAGTTCCAATGGACACAGCTTGCTGTGAGGGCTGTGCTGCTGCTGTGAAGGCTCTCCTTGTCAGCTCCACTGTGGCTGGTGCCTGCTCCTCCATGGAACTTCTATTGCTTTGTTGACAACAGGCACGGTGCCATGTGTGTAGGCATGCTGGAAACCTGGTATGTACACATCTAGAGCCAGATTTCTCCTCCAAATAGGAAAAACGTGTAGAGCCCCTGCGTGCTTTGTTGTCTAAAGTTGTCTCTGCTTTTAATACACCCAGCTACTCTCTGGCATGGTGAGAGGCTTTTGGTCTCTAGTACAGATAGATAAATTATGCCTCAGAGCGAGGAAAGAGATTGTGAGGGATGTCTCTGTGCAACAAAATCGATCTCTACAAAATGTGGGGTTTGAGTGGAAAATGAATGGGTTTAAAGTCCCTCCAGAGGGTAAGTACACCTAGAGTGGATAAAAAGGTATATTCTTCACATGTGGGAAACTTCTCTGTTATCTCCACATTTCATCCCTGTTGTTATTACACATTCCACTAGTCTCCTTCTTGCTATACAATATGGCAGGAAGCTTGTTCCTCTCAGATTGAATATGATATTAAACAGGATTTTGCTCCTCATGGCTCAGTAGCTGGAATCTAATTTATGCAATGCACAGAAAAGAGAAAAAATAATGTTATTTTGCAGAGACAACCCAATAAAATCTACACACTAGGTATTTTCAATACAAACAGCCATTGCAGGGGAGTTCATGTATTTGTTCCACTCTTAACATTTCACTTAGAAAGAAATATTTTCTAGGAAACTAATCTAAACTCTTTCCTTCTGTCCTTAGCCTTGCTTTCAGTTTTTCCTCAGCAAGTCATAGTAGAGAAAGTGATTTTCCTGTTCATTGCTTATTGCCATCAGCTTTAGTTGTTTTACTTCTTTTCTTACCTCCTTATCTCAGTGCCAGTATAACATAGCTGCTTCAAAAACAATCACAATTCTACATGCCTGCTTTGTTTTCCGCTGGAATTCCTTTTTTATTCTGTTAGCTGTCCGTGCTTCACAGCACGCATCCCCTCTTCCTCAGAGGATCTCTGTGATTTGATTTCCTCTGCTTTACCCCTCTTCTTTGTCACTGGTTTAATCTAAAGTCAGATTCTCTTGGTGCTAAATCAATTCTGTTGGGTTGCTTTCAAGAGGTTTTGAAGAAACTGATATGAGTAAAAATTGCGATGGTGGAAGTCAGGACTTCCAAATATTTGGATCCTAAATTGCTGTTTCATGTCATTTTAGGGCAAAAGAGATGGAGCCTCTGCTTCTACTAGGAGAATCAAGACTCCATGCTCCAGTTTTAATATTTGTTACTGAAAACATGCTTTCAGCTTGGTCAGCTTATCTACATAAATGAGGGCAAAGCAAAGACACTTTGCTGTACTCCTTGATCAGCATCTCCAGCTCCCTGACCTGTATCAGTTTCTGCTAAACAGTTTGAACATGGTGAGAAAAACAGACAAATAAACAAACAACACCAAACAAAAACCCAAATGAATATACGAAAACACTAAACCAAACCAAACAAACAAACAAACAAACAAACAAATGTTTTCAAAGGATACTTATAGAAGGTGTTAAAAATCCCAAAATGAATGGCAGCAAGTGAGTCTAGGAGTAGCATTTCATCTGCCTGAACAACTAAAGAAAATTTCTTCCATCATTGTTGCATTAAAAGAGTCACATACAGGGGCCTTGAAAGTTAAGTTTCTTTCAGACTGACTAAAGGGCCCAATCATCCAGTCCCTCTGCTTCTGTCATTTGAGCTGGCAATTTCTGGTACAACTTCAAAACAGAAATGGCTGCACAGCTGCACATGACACACCAGTGGTGTCAAAAGACAAATCCCTTTTCCCTCCTGCAGTGTATCCATGATAGAAACATTTTAGAGTATCTCTAGGGAAAGACCTGTGCTAGCTAACACCAGGCATAGGCATGAAGATGCAAAGTACAGTATAGGGAACATTATGCCTTTAGTTGTGGAAGAGCTAATGCATGAAGAGTTTGCATTTGAATATAATAACTGACCATGTCTAGTGTGAAAAATATTTTCTGTTGTCAAGTATGTGTTTGATTGAGGTTACACAGAGGGCTCTGTGGTGGCCTTAATATTTTTTGGCTATTTTTTTTCTTTCCTTCTTCATCCGGACAGGATGAGAAAACAGGTGAAAGAAATCTTATGATTAGAGATTATATAAAGAATACTGATTACTCTCATAGATAAAACAGACTGAATTTGAAGAAATTATTTTATTACCATTTAATAACAAGTTATAAGTGCTGCCAGCAGGCCTGCTTCAGCACGGGTTTCCTCTGCACGGGGCCACATATCCTGCCAGGAGCCCACTCCAGCATCGTCCATGGGAGGATATAGCACCTTTCCATGATTTTTTTCTAAAATATATACTACTGGAGTTTTATGTTCTTAAAATACTACATAGTACTGCTACAAAACCCTCATAACTGTTTCTATGAGATACTTTAATTTTTTCTTCTTTCCCTCCTTCTCTTAAGGTCACATTGATAGGCTTATGCTGTACCATGGATGATCAAGTCATAAATGGTTGAACATGACTCTTGAGAAATTTTCTGCAGTAAATGCAAGACCCTTTGAATGGGGCTACTTTTCATATGATGATCATATGCTTATCAGAATTTTTATTTACACTACAAGTGAAATTTCAAATTATGAAAAGCTTCACAAACTTAAATATGGTCTTTGGTTTTCTGTGTGGTGATATGGGAGATGGAATTGAGAGCAGATGTTTTTATAGACAACTCTTAAATTAATGTTTTCTACATGATAATCTGAAAATGCAGGAGACTGAGTTGGAAATCCATTTAACTCCTTTTCCTTTATTCCTTTCTCCATCTGTGAGTTGTTTGATTTGTGGGTGAACCAGTGGAAAACAGGAAATGTATGAAGTTGGTAGCTCTGCGTACTTAAGGAGAAATGTAACATCCCCAAAACACGAAAACCAAAAATTGAAATTTCACTATGCACAAGAAAAAAGAATAATGACAGAATATGAATAACACAAAAGAATGAACAGAATTCTACCTACAAAATCTGTCAACAAAATATGAAACCTGATAAAGTTATTTATTTTATTCAGCACATGACAATAGGATAAAGAACGTTAGAATGCAGGACAGACTATATAGTGAAATGTGAAGTTGGTAAGTATGAAAAATCCCCTTAAACTACTTGTTTTTCAACAGTTGGATTAGAAATCTGTTGATTTTGCCACTTGAGGAAAGAAAGATATATATCATTACAGGTAAATCCCTGGAATGCCTACTTAATGCATCACAGTGATGGAAAAAAGCAAATGATATGTCAGAATGCACACAAAATGGGCTGAGGAGAGGAGTGCAAAACTAATGCAATTATTTTGCTAATTATACAACCCCAGCCACCATTTCTTGAGAAAAACTGGACAGAATTATAGAGGGCTTGAGAGAAAGGCATCAGTAAAACACTTAAGAGGAGATTGAAAATAGTGCAATTTTTTCCTTCAGAAAGGAGATTAATAAGAGGAGGTGAGAAATAACTATACTAAAAAAAAGAACTTGATAGAAAAGGTAGATAGACAATTTCTGTTTCCTCTGTCTTGTGACGCAAGAATATGGAGGTTTGCTAGCAAACCTGAAAGCTGGCAGAATGAAAACTGATAAAAGCCATTCCCTACAGGAGATAATTATGAGTGTGGAGTGAATGCATTGATAGAGGTGCAATTGAGGTCAAGGATTCTGCAAAGTTGAATGAAATTTTAATGGTTACATGAAATAATGCCAGAAGGAATATCAGAAAGAAGATAAAGCCCCAGTTTTCAGACCTAAACCCAGTGCTAACTTCTAGGAACAGGTAGAGGCTCTCAGTACCAGGCTTCCAACTGCATTTCTCACTGCTATTAGTAAGATTCCCACAGTATGGTCAATGGAATTTCTCACAACAGTCTATTTTGCAGTGTTGTTCCGATTGCATTTTGGGTCTGTTCACAGTAACATGACAGCATTGCAGATGGTGTAAAAGCCTGTCTCCAGAAAACAATTCAGTCATCACTTCCATTTTCAAAATCCAGAGATGAGTCATTCCCCTCCCACAGGTAAAACATCATCTAGTTCCATGCTGCTATGAGCAGGGACATCTTCTACTAGACCAAAGGTGCCTCCAACCTGATTGGGATCCAACCATTTGCCTTGAACTGTTTGAGAAAAATCACATATTTTTTATCTAGCCAAAATAGGAAGGCTCTGCCTTTCTATAATGCTTTTCCTCAGGCTACAGATTAGACCCATGCAGGCAGAAATTACACTTACAAGACACTGATGATCAGCCACAGTGTTTGAGGTCATCACGTTAGGTCAAGGATTTGGGGGAAGTAGTGTATTTTCTTTGGCTAAATAGTATTTTGTCTTAACATGGTATTGCAGGAATTTTCTTTTTGATTGAGAAGGCTTCTGAGGCAGCTGAAATGCAATGGTGACTCTGTAAATAAAAGGCTGACTTGGTAACCAACCTTGTAATTCTCACCAATCCACAAGAAGCTGCAGGAGAAAGAGAAGAAAGCTGACTGTAAACTCGTAACTTTAAAGAAAAACTTAAAGGAGCTTTGAATATCCTTTCCTGGAGACATTAAAGTTCATTGAAATTCCTGAAAAAATCCACAGCAGTTGTGGATAACCTGGACTAACACAGAGAGGTGTCTGCAGTTTTCCCTCTCAGCAGAGGCAATGGCAGCACAACACTGTGGGCTATTGTGAGCTGTTTTTCACAGAAAAAGCCCCTAAAGCTTCTTCGTATCTATAAGATTGTTCATACATTAAAATTATGCAAACGTATCAGATAAGAAAATTTTCACATTGATTCTCTGCCAATTCTCTCTTTTATTTCCTTCTTCTTCCAAATTAAAACCTATATGATTGTGTATTTTTAAATCCCTTAGCATTGTTCCAGCTGGTGAGATTCTAGGACACTGGTGCAGTATGCCAACCTTTATTGCTAATATAGAACTACACAAAGCCTATTTATGTCCGTGGCTCAACTGCTAACATCTGTGGTACTTTTCCCATACAAACTCATTTTATCCATTGTGGTCAAACTCCCTTTCTTCAGCTAGAAGAGTGAAAAATTTTAAAGCAGTAGCAGTTTCCTGAGAGCTGAGCTTATGAATTTCACCCCAACTTTATGAAAAGATATACTGCGACATTTAATGTGAGAAGAAATTAGGAAGAAGTATCACTAGTAGTTAGACTTAATAAGGAACTGTCTGTCCTGTAACACTTAAGGACCTGTGAGGAAGTAAAGCATCCACTAAGGCTTTTAAAAGAAGTTATTTTAAGGTTATTACTGTATTTTTGAGAGACACCAGTTATTTTTATATTTATTTATAACTGTTTCATTAGTTTTCTAAATGTGAAGATAAGGCTTCTGCCATAGTGGTGCAGACAATGACAGAGAATGGTTTTTAGACAGACTGATTTATTGAGATCTCTACATAGGATAATGCTCAGAAGGGAAATTGAATGTTTCAGACAGATGACCACTTGCTGCCTGGTTGCTGATGGGACTCTGTGAGGATCATTGCAGCAAGCATCCTCCAAACTGTACTCAGGGGGATTTTTTTCATATCTAGATGGGCCATGGTCCTATACAACAACGCCCACACAAGCAAGGTCCACTGACACTGATTTTCTTCAGCTGTGCAAAAGCTTTTCCTATCTCCAGTGGGTAGAAAGCACTTTCCTATGTGACCATTCCTGCATCCACAGAGGCAGATTCTACTGACCATGCAGGTGTCCTGTTTGTGTTCAGTTTGGTCAATTCTGCTGCAGGAATGGCCTCAGGACATCTTTGGGACTGCAGCACTGCCTGTCCATTGGTCTGTGCACAGCATCAGCTACCCAGGGGAGTCTGCTGGGCTGTGCAAACTCCCCTGGAGAGCAGCTGTCAAAACTGGTCAAATGCTTCGTAGTGAAGCCAGTAGTTCAGCTGAGGACTTTGTCACACATTAGTGCATTGAACCAAACCAGTCTTGTCCTCATCGATGCTGGGGAGTTCCTGGGGGTCCCTGGGGAACAAGTGACTGAGTGCACTGGGTGTGCACACAGGCAAACCCCTCCTATCACTCAACTACTGTGCAAGATACACCTTCATTTTCTTAATCAGCCTTACAAGTTAAATCCCATAACTCTTGCCACAGTAGATATATTTGGTAACCAGAACTTCAGAATAAGGTCTGAGATTTGTCTTTGAGTCTTTTGTCAGACAGAGCCTACTAAATTACTGATGCAAAATAAAATCAAATAAATATTTCACTGTTTTAATGACAATGTAAAATGCCATTTATTTCCCTGAATAGGAAAGTACTACTTCTTCTCCTTACCATTTTATTTGCCTGGTTTCTTTTGTTCTTTAGTTCATGCATAATTTCACACCTGCAAAATTTCTGAAGAGCTAGGATTTTGCTTATCAATTTAAACAATAAAGGCAGACAACTCTGACAAAGATGCAGACAGCCATTTCACAGCCTGAACTGAAGGCACCTGGGCTGCTTATGCCAGTGGAGATTTTACAGCCAGCTGAGAAGCCTTGTGCTCTTAATATAATGTTAAAAGAATGACAAAACAAAAATCAAATGTATAAAACCCCATGACAGCTAAGAGGAAGAGTACAAAAACTGTAGTTCACTAGAGAACAGAAATTGTGAGCATGTCCTGTGATGAACACCAGGCACTTTCAAGCAAATGGCTCTTCTAAGAAGTCCTCCAAGGGCAAGTGTGATGTCTCCTCTAGGCAAGTCTGTGCACTCTACAGAGGTGGTGCACACTCAGGCATAGCACAGCCTAGATGCAAACCTTCCTGACCAAATCCTACCGAGGAGCTCTTCAGGTAGGCAGCCAAAAGATACAGGAAGACAAGCTCTCCCTGTGTTTCATGCCACTGGCAAGCAAGTCCTGGGGGGCACTCAGTGATGCTGGTAGAACATAGGTTGTTGTCGGACTGGAGATGGAAAGGAGACAGATCAGTAGGAGAGAATGATCAAGCCCTGCAATCTCTCTGAAGACTAAATACTACAGAGATAGAAAGTCAGATACGTGCTGTTACCTCTCTTATCAGAAAGGGGTTATGTTGCTAGACCAAGGCTTTGCTCCAGACTGAATACGGGGTGCATCTGTGTGCCTCAGCTCTGGATAATGGTGCTGCTGTTGGTCCTAGGTGACAAGAGGTCTGAAGAAGGAAAGTTACACTGGGAAGCAGGAAAAAAGGATGCTGCAAAAAGCAGTCATGCTCCCAGAGATTAGCTAACCTGACATTTGTCAAACAGCTTGTTGATATTATGCATTGTGTGCAAGACAGTTTCCAGCTGAGTATATCTGATGCAGTGCTTGTTCTCCAAGGGCTTGCGCCATCTCAAAGAACTGCTTTTACTCCTCCAGATTCAGGGCTATTGCCAAAAGGTGTTAAATATCTAAGCAGCTTTGGACAGAAAAGTGCAGCCTTTGTGATACTTTTCTGTCTATCAATCTTGTAAAGCTGTCTAGACTGTCCCAGGAGAGGGGGTGGAAGTGCAAATAAGAAATATGTGTAAATCTAGAAGTGTAAATCAGATTCTATAAGCATGCCTTTGCAACAAGGGATAAGCAAAAAATTGCCCAGAATTCTCAAGATGAAAACCCAAGAACACTCTTGAAGCTCTGGTAATAAATTAATATTTCCTTCTCTGGAATTAAATGAATGGCCAAAATCTTCTAGGACCTGTGCTCAACTGCTCTACATCTTTGATACAGTGCAGCTAATACCCTGCTGAAATGGGATCATGACACACAATAGCAGCAGAGCACACCACATGGGGGTGGGTCACAGTGCTGCAAAATAATTTATGTGAGCAGAAGCACCGACTGGTACCATGGAAGTAATTATGTTTATTATCTGTGAGCCCATGGTGACATCAACTGTGCCCAGCAATAGCTGTATCTCACCAACACAGTAACCACCCACACTGCTAATGTAGTCATGGTCATTTTATGAATTACAACAAGGTAATATCTGTGGAAAGTTATTAAACCTGCTAATGTAACAGTGTCTGGTACATGGTTTTAATATTCACTATTTATTATTTTAGTTCTTTGCAACAAAAAGCCTGAAATATCATTTCCCTTCCAGTGTTTCTGCATCTGTCTGGGTTTACTCCGGTCCCACAGGGAAGGGCAATTAAATGTTCCAGTTTTAGCAGCTGACAGACTTGAGTTCTGTACCCTGTCTTGAGACAACAGACTTGCTGCTTTTTTGTGCTTGTTTTGTTGTTGTGGTGTTCCTTTCAAAGATCCAGTGTCATCTCGCAGTTAAGTGGATGCAGAAAACATCCAGCAGAACTATAGGTGTGGATTATTGTGTTTCTACATGTGCTTTCTAGAGAAATGAACTTGAACCTGCAGAGGCCCATGCTTTCAATGAAACCTGTGATTTTTTATGTAAGGCCTTTTCTACTGAGAGAGAAATAAGGTGTTGATGATAAACTGTTAGATAAGGATTTCTATATAAAATGAAGACCAGACTCAGTGATATGGATTCTCTTGGGCAAGAACCAAAGAGGATGTCAAAGCATGTGCTGTCTTTGGGCTGTGTTCAAATCACCTGCTGCTGCAGCCACCCACCCAGCCAGGGCTGCTTCTCTACCTCCTGGCAATGAGCAAGCAATGAACAGGCAGGGGAAGGAACTGCAAAGAGATGGTTCCACAGCAAATTCCCTGCTGGTCTACAGGCAAAGCTAGAGGGAAAAATGAGTCTGTTCCCAAAGCGCTAAAACTTCTGACACCTCTTGCTATATGTTAGCAAGTCAATTTGTATTCTGGACCTTATTTTGCTAAAGATAATTTTCCATTAGGCAAATCAGCTCCTTGGAAAAGACTTGATGAAATGCTGCACAAAGTTCTTTGCATGAAAAGCCTTTGGACCGATTTCCTCCTTGACACTTCCCAGGTTGAAATGCCATTTTGAGAGCAGACAGCTCTGATAGGAATTCTGTTGCCTTTGTTTTCTCTTCACATACAGATGGTGTGGAACAGTGGTTTGTTCCTCAATGCTCTATTATCCATGAGGGCTCTCAGTATATTACAACTATATTTTTCATTGGTTGAAGCCATATCTGTCTGAATCTTATTCTCTAGTTTTCTTTTTTCACTCCACCCAAGCAATTTCCCTGATCTCTTCTCACTTCCTGGGTATGCCAGGGAATGAATCTTTGTATTTTCACCACTGTGAAAGTGAATTATCTACGGGAAACATTCTTTATGGCAAATGTGCAAAATTGAAAAAAAAAAATGGAGTTATGAGTCATGTTCAGCAAATAATCAGGAAGCAAACATTTAAATAAAAATAATGTACATATTCAATGGAAATTTCTACAAAGAAATTGGAAGAAAATTCAGCTTAACTAAATCAGGACCACATACAGAAAAGCAAAGCTAAATTACAAATAGAAGTTTTCTTTTTGAAATGGCAAATAAAGCTGCATTAAAGTACGGTGAACCTGCGCAAAAGATAAAAGCACATTTCACCAAGAGGACAACATTCCCTGTCTTTATGTCATCCTCTCCATTACTTTTCTTCCATCTGATAAGACTATGGAAAAGTCTTGCTGCAGAACTGGCTTTTCCTCACTTACTGTCTGTACTTGTCCTTTTCACCTGCTTGTTTTCTTAACCTCTGCAGCAGATGCAATTAAAATAGCTCTGAACAGTTCTGTGTACTTTAACTTTGGTTAATTGGAGCCTTCTCTCCTTTTTTTCAGAACTGGTTGGGGTTTTTTTGGGTTTGGCTTTTTTGGTGGTGTGTTTTGTTGTTTTTTGGTTTTTTTGTTTTTGGTTTTTTTTTGGTTTTTTTTTTGTTTGTTTGTTTGTTTGTTTGTTTTTTGTTGTAGTTGTTTTTGTTTTGTTTTGTTTTGTTTTTTTCCCTGAGTCTATACATAAGTACTTTCTTTCCTATCACATTTCTTTTTCTAAGACCATTTTCTTATAGGTCCATTTCTTCATTTACACCACACCAGCTACTGAGGCGCGTGGGGAGGGAGTAGGAATTCACAAGCGTGCCTAAAGTGAGTCACTTCACTTATCTTTTCATTCCAGAGTGAGATGCCACATTTTTCAAAATTGACTACCATCGGAGCCTAATTAAGGAATTAAGTTCCTAACAGTACAGTGACACTGGAAGCTACAGCACACAGATTAAAGGAGAAATGCATTTTCATGGCATTAATTATTTACATAAGGGAAGAAAATAAGCAAGGTTACTGCTGCGAGTCAGGCAGAGAAGTTCTCATGGGGCAGTGAGCTGGGCAGTGAGCTGAGCTGTCTGCACTCTAACAACAGAAGTTGTGAAGAATATCTTGCACTTTTCTTGCATGAATAGTAGAGAAATCCCCCACTGTATTTTGCCTCTAAGAAGTAGTTCTTTAATCAAAAAAATGATATAGCATTAACCATTTATTAAAGAGGAAGGACAGTGGAGTGAGAGGTGGCTTTCAGGAAGAAGAGGTTTGCTTTATCACAGAATCACGGAATCATTAGGTTGGAAGAGACCTTCAAGATCATCGAGTCCAACCCATGCTCTAACACCTCAACTAGGTCATGGCACCAAGTGCCACACCCAGTCTTTTTTTAAACACATCCAGGGATGGTGACTCCACCACTTCCCCAGGCAGACCATTCCAGTACTTTATCACTCTTTCTGTGAAGAACTTTTTCCTAATATCCAACCTATATCTCCCTTGATGCAGCTTGAGACTGTGTCCTCTTGTTCTGTCAGTTGTTGCCTGGAGAAAGAGACCAACCCCCACCTGAGCACAGCCACCCTTCAGGAAGTTGCAGAGAGTGATAAGGTCACCTCTGAGTCTCCTTTTCTCCAGGCTAAACAACCCCAGCTCCCTCAGTCGTTCTTCATACAGCTTGTGTTCCCAGCCCCTCTCCAGCCTCGCTGCCTCCTCTGGATGCACTCAAGCATCTCAGTGTCCTTCCTAAACTGAGGGGCCAGAACAGGACACAATACTCAAGGTGTGGTCTCACCAATGTGGAGTACGGCGGAAGAATGACCTCCCTGCCCCTGCTGGCCACACTATTCCTGATACTGGCCAGGATGCCATTGGCTTTCTTGGTCACCAGGGCACACTGCTGGCTCATGTTCAGCTGCTGTCACCAGCAGCCCCATATCCCTTTCTGCCTGGGCACTGTCCAACCACACCATCCCTAGTCTGTAATGTTGCAGGGGGTTATTGTGGCCAAAGTGCAGGACTCAGCACTTGGGTTTATTAGACTTCATCCTATTGGACTCTGCCCATCTGTTCAACCATTCCAAGTCTCTCTGCAAAGCTCTCCGTCCTTCCAACAGATCGACACACGCTCCCAGCTTAGTGTCATCTGCAAATTTACTAATGAAAGATTCAATACCTTCATCCATATCGTTGATAAAAGTATTGAATAGAGCTGGCCCCAGCACAGACCCATGAGGGACACCACTGGTGACTGTCCCCAGCTGGATGCAGCACTGCTCACCACCACTCTCTGGGCCTGGCTATCCAGACAGTTCCTGACCCAGCACAGAGTGCTCCTGTCCAAGCCATGGGCTGCCAGCTTATCTAGGAGTGTGCTGTGGGAGACAGCGTCAAAGTCCTTGCTGAAGTCCAAATGAACAATATCCACAGCCTTCCCTGCATCCACCAGGCGGGTAACCTGGTCATAAAAGGAGATCAGGTTGGTCAAACATGACCTACCCCTCCTGAACCCATGCTGACTGGGTCTGATATCCTGATCATCCTGTAAATTCTGTGTGATGGCACTTAATATAAACTGTTCCATTAACTTGCCAGGTACTGAGTCAGGCTGACTGGTCTGTAATTACCAGGATCCTCTTTCTCACCCTTTTTGTGAATGGGTGTCACATTGGCCAGCTTCCAGTCATCTGGAACCTCACCAGTGAGCCAAGATTGTTGGTAAATGATGGAGAGTGGCTTTGCGAGCTCATCTGCCAGCTCTCTCATCACTCTGGGATGGATCCCATCTGGTCCCATAGATTTATGGATATCCAAGCAGCTCAGCAGTTCTCTGACTGCCTCCTCTTGGATAATGGGGGGACCATTCTGCTCCCTGACACCATCTCCCAGCCCAGGAGGGCAGGCGTCTTGAAGGCAAGTCGTCTTCTCACTAAAAACTGAGGCAAAGTAAGCATTAAGCACTTCTGCCTTCTCCTCATCTGCAGATACTAAGTTCCCTCCCTTGCCCAATAAAGAACAAAGGTTGGTCTTACCCTTCCTTTTAGCATTCATATACTTGTAAAAACATTTCTTATTATCCTTTACAGAAGTCACCATTCTAAGTTCAAACTGAGCTTTGGCCTCCCTAATTTTTTTCCTACATGCTCTAGCAGCCCTCTTATGTCAGTGTTTATTTTAAATGACTGCTTTTGTACTCGTGGGAGCTGCCCTGCAGGAAGGGTGCTGCCTAGGAGCAGGAGAGCCTCTGCTCCTTCTGCACTGCTCCTGTCAGTGACTGTTTATTTCTAAGATTCAACAAGCATTTTCTCTTGCAGGCATTGTTCTGCAGGGAAGCTGTGATGTCCTCAGGGATGGAGATGTAGATCAGTGCTGCCAGGTGCTGCAAAGCCAGAATAGCCTTGGCATCACCTGTTCTGGAAAAGGCAAGATGGCACCACAGCAACACTTCAGCCCCATGACATGTGGGTCTGAACCCATGACACAGTCTCCACCAGGAATGTCCTAGGTACAGGAGTAGTATGGGAAACTTCTAGTGTTTTGGGTTTTTTTTTAGTGATTTTTAGACAATGAATTTACTGATGAACTAGCGAAGCTTTTATAAATTATGCTAAAACTAAACATGCCATCCTTCTCTAACTACTATATAATTGCCTCAAGAAAATGTAATTAAGACAGTATTGATTTACCACACACTTCCAGTGTCAGAGATCATTTATGCTACTGACATTTACACAAGCTCCTTTTGACCTGGAGCACACAGCAAATACTCAGTCAAGTAGTAATCTGCATTACACTTGCTGGATGTAATAATCTGCTATACACAACTAAAATTGATTAGGTCTTGATTTTCCAGAGTATCTCAGAAATTCATACCTTCTTCTGAGACAGAGATAAATTTTGCTTGATTCTAATACATACTAAATCTGAGCCTAAAGTGAAGAATAAGCCGCCTTTCTTCTACCAATAATCTTCTCTTTGTTGCAAGAAAAAATTGTTTTCCTCCCTCGGATGCCAGCACAGACATTAAGAAATAATTCCTTTCTTCTTACAAACTACACTCTTCAATGTTCAAATTAATTTTAAAGTCATGCTTATCATGAAATTCAAAATTATTGTTATTGCTGTTATTGATGGGGTTTCAGCAGCAGATTTATATGCTGCTGAAAACTTATTATTTCATGATTTAAACAGAAGCTCAGCATCACCTTGTAATAGATTTGTGAAGGTTTCTACTGGTGACAGACCACTTCTTTTCTTCTTTTGCCCTTAGCAAGTCCTACCTAGCTTATACTACATCTCCTTCTACCTTCCACTTTTTCCTAGACTGCCATTTCAGATGGTTTTGTACTCATTTCAATTTAAGCTCAATTCTAGATCCTAACTTAACTCTGACTTCATGCATGTCAGGAAGTTCTCTCACACACACTTCAGGAACATCCCGGCCAGTTTCCTCTTGGCTGTGTTGTATTTCCAGCAGACAGACCAGAGGAAGACATGGCTCTCACTCCAAACTAGGCACTCTTGCCTCATTTGGCTATATTTCTGTGGTTGGAGAGTCATAGGGTCATATAATATCCACAAGGATCACTAAGCTCTGCACAGGATGGCCCCAAGTGTCACACCATGTGCCTGAGAGCATTTTCCAAACACTTCTTGAATATTGCCAGGCTGGTGCAGTGACCACTTGCCTGGGGAGCCCCTTCCAGTGCCCAACCATCCTCTGGGTGAAGAACCTTTTCCTGATATCCAACCTAAACCTCCCCTGACACAGCTTCAGGCCATTCCCTCTGGTCCTATTGCTGGTCAAGAGAGAGAAGAAACCAGTGCCTGCCCCTCTGCTTCCTCTGGGAAGAACAATGCACAGAACATTTTTTTAATGCTTCTGTGTGTTAGTGAGAGAGCTGGAGAGATTCTGAGTCCATTTGGAGGTCTTGGATATCTAGCACAAGACATCTTATTGGAATTCTGATAACAAAGTGCTTATTAATGTAAATGAAAAATCAAAATAACTTCTCTAACATTCTGGTGTCTTCAGACCTGAAAGAACTGGAAGGGTCAGAAACTGTATATGCATCTGGGACACTAAGGGAGGTGAAAAGTGAAGCTAAGTATTTGTCATATTTCATTATCCAGGACAGCATTTCCCAAGGCAGGTACCTCGAAAGAAAGAAGGAAAGAAGGAAAGAAAAGAAAGAAAAGAAAGGAAAGAAAGGAAAGAAAGGAAAGAAAGGAAAGAAAGGAAAGAAAGGAAAGAAAGGAAAGAAAGGAAAGAAAGGAAAGAAAGGAAAGAAAGGAAAGAAAGGAAAGAAAGGAAAGAAAGGAAAGAAAGGAAAGAAAGGAAAGAAAGGAAAGAAAGGAAAGAAAGGAAAGAAAGGAAAGAAAGGAAAGAAAGGAAAGAAAGGAAAGAAAGGAAAGAAAGGAAAGAAAGGAAAGAAAGGAAAGAAAGGAAAGAAAGGAAAGAAAGGAAAGAAAGGAAAGAAAGGAAAGAAAGGAAAGAAAGGAAAGAAAGGAAAGAAAGGAAAGAAAGGAAAGAAAGGAAAGAAAGGAAAGAAAGGAAAGAAAGGAAAGAAAGGAAAGAAAGGAAAGAAAGGAAAGAAAGGAAAGAAAGGAAAGAAAGGAAAGAAAGGAAAGAAAGGAAAGAAAGGAAAGAAAGGAAAGAAAGGAAAGAAAGGAAAGAAAGGAAAGAAAGGAAAGAAAGGAAAGAAAGGAAAGAAAGGAAAGAAAGGAAAGAAAGGAAAGAAAGGAAAGAAAGGAAAGAAAGGAAAGAAAGGAAAGAAAGGAAAGAAAGGAAAGAAAGGAAAGAAAGGAAAGAAAGGAAAGAAAGGAAAGAAAGGAAAGAAAGGAAAGAAAGGAAAGAAAGGAAAGAAAGGAAAGAAAGGAAAGAAAGGAAAGAAAGGAAAGAAAGGAAAGAAAGGAAAGAAAGGAAAGAAAGGAAAGAAAGGAAAGAAAGGAAAGAAAGGAAAGAAAGGAAAGAAAGGAAAGAAAGGAAAGAAAGGAAAGAAAGGAAAGAAAGGAAAGAAAGGAAAGAAAGGAAAGAAAGGAAAGAAAGGAAAGAAAGGAAAGAAAGGAAAGAAAGGAAAGAAAGGAAAGAAAGGAAAGAAAGGAAAGAAAGGAAAGAAAGGAAAGAAAGGAAAGAAAGGAAAGAAAGGAAAGAAAGGAAAGAAAGGAAAGAAAGGAAAGAAAGGAAAGAAAGGAAAGAAAGGAAAGAAAGGAAAGAAAGGAAAGAAAGGAAAGAAAGGAAAGAAAGGAAAGAAAGGAAAGAAAGGAAAGAAAGGAAAGAAAGGAAAGAAAGGAAAGAAAGGAAAGAAAGGAAAGAAAGGAAAGAAAGGAAAGAAAGGAAAGAAAGGAAAGAAAGGAAAGAAAGGAAAGAAAGGAAAGAAAGGAAAGAAAGGAAAGAAAGGAAAGAAAGGAAAGAAAGGAAAGAAAGGAAAGAAAGGAAAGAAAGGAAAGAAAGGAAAGAAAGGAAAGAAAGGAAAGAAAGGAAAGAAAGGAAAGAAAGGAAAGAAAGGAAAGAAAGGAAAGAAAGGAAAGAAAGGAAAGAAAGGAAAGAAAGGAAAGAAAGGAAAGAAAGGAAAGAAAGGAAAGAAAGGAAAGAAAGGAAAGAAAGGAAAGAAAGGAAAGAAAGGAAAGAAAGGAAAGAAAGGAAAGAAAGGAAAGAAAGGAAAGAAAGGAAAGAAAGGAAAGAAAGGAAAGAAAGGAAAGAAAGGAAAGAAAGGAAAGAAAGGAAGAAAGAAAGGAAAGGAAAGGAAAGAAGAAAGAAAGAAGAAATGTATAACATTCAGTCCAAAAACTGGGGAGTTTTCATAGGAGGATTGGAACAAGGAATTAATATCAGTAATAAGCTGTACAACCTGCCCTGTAATGAATCAGGTGTGTGACCACAGGTCTCTCTCTTACCTGACTCACCACCAGGCCCCTCTCACTGCTGAGAGGCCATCTAAGGTTTATAAACTCAGAGCTGAGCAGCCACATCCTGCCAGCCATGGGACTTTGTGACAGGGAATTGCAGACTGCAAGTTACACAATCAGGAGTTCTTTTGGGTGAAGAGCACTGCACTCAGCTTCCCATAGTGCTGCAAAGTTCTCAATACCACCATTTTAATGTGCAGCATAATAACCTGTCAGCTCCAGACAGACAACTGAAATAAAAGCAGTATTTGTTCTTTCATTGCCACCATAGGACAAGCAGTCTAGCTGGATTTGTGCACTGTAGGATTATAGTGATTTTTCTGAAAGCAGTTACAATAAAGTGTATTATAAAAGACATAGCAGCCAGATCAAAGAATGACTGTTGGCAGAAATAACTATGGCAGGAAAAATGCAAATTATACAATACTATGATCTTTCATGGAGTTAAAGAGATATCTTAAGGGACAAATTAAATAAATCATATCACAATTTCATTTCACTTGCTTGTTAAAGTATTCAGATCATTGCATTACCATGTTAGGAATATTTCAACTTCTTTTAATACGTTTCTGGCCCATATGCAAAGCTTTGTTTCATCATTTGTGAATGTACTCTAGCAAAAAAATCACATACACTGATAGATGGATGACCTGTAATCTTCATGTGGTTAGCTAGTTTTTCCTTCAAGCAGTGTGATGTTTTATCTGGGAAATAATTATAAACTCAGCACCATGTAATTAGTTCAGCTGTCTGAATACACTGCTGTTTTATGGCATCTAAGAGGTCAATGTGGCATTGATGAATATGGCCCAGGACCTTTAAAAGGTCTTCAGCCACGTAGAAGCCAGAGAGCAAACAAAGTCAACTAGGGTATTTCAGGTGCAAGAGAGGTCTGTGTTTAGGAAGCTGAAGCAAGATGCCTTGTGGAAAAATTGCTATTTAACTTCCTTTCTCACATTTTTAAGAAAAGTCAGGAGCACAGGCCATGGCTGAAGACCCTTTGCCAGTTCATTCTAGCCCCATATAAAACAAGAAAAACTGTTTAAGGAAGATCACAACCTGGACCTGTCAAGAGATACACCAGATGGTAACTCAGCCTTCTCTATGTCTTGGCTATTTTATTAAGCTGTATCACTTTGTATCTCCTTAGCCTACTGAACAGGAAGAAATGTTAGTATTTTCAACATTTTTGCTGCTATATTCTATATTTAAGGACATACAATTATATCAGACTCACTTCCTATGTATGCCCTTTAAAAGATGCAGGGTTCACTCAAAAAGAAACAGGCCAATTAAATAATTATACTTCCCTTAGGCTTTACGTTGCTGCCAGTCACAAAAATATCCTGAATTTGAATAAACAGTCACACACTGATTCCAGTATTCCAGATATGATCACATAAGTACCTTATGTAATGCCACTGATATCTCCCTGTATCTATCAGAAACAGTTCTCTCTCTTTTTCACAGGACATTAGTGGATATAATCATACACTTCTCAGTCTGTACCCTTCCATCTCTTTTTCTTCTACTGTCAGTTCGAAATTATGAGTTTCCAGTTGTTACAGGAATACCTGCAATTAATCCTGGCAGACATCACTTATCCTTTCATCCCACCTCTATTTTATGTGGTCTGGAGGCTGCTCTATTCTTCCCTTCTTTCATTTGGCTGTTGTTGTGTCGGTAACAACTCCCTGTTTTGTGCCATCAACAGATGTAATTTCTTCTCAGTGCTAAGGTCTTTAACAAAAACACTGAATCAAAGTGGTCCTCTACTTCAGTTTCTGCCCTACTTAGCCTGTGCATCTCACAGATGCCCACATCTTAGGAGGCCAATAAAACAGAATTAAAGTATGTGATCTGCTCACACATACTGGGTCTGCAGACCTACAAGAATAGCTTCTTTATTTGGTATATTTATCAATTTTCTCTGCCTCTGTACTGAAATTAAGGAGGAATATTACATGTGAGGAAACTTAAACAGTTCTTCCCACTTAAAGCTGTTACTGAAAATGTCTCAGATTTCATCCTGTAAGGTCTGTGCCCCAGGTACTCAGGTTGAGTCAAAACACAACAGGGTGGTTTTCCCATCAAGATGATGACAGCCCTCCAAGTCTTTATTGTAAAACTGACCTTGGCCCATTGCTGGGTCTTTTTATATTGCCTTGGTCCATACCTTTGGGGTTTTTTCCTAGGCAAAGATCACAGGAAACTTGTTTGTGCTCAGTAATTTCAGCAAAAATTTTCTTTTCTGATTTGTTTCTCAATGAAGACCACCTCTTTTCCACCAGACCAGCTCTGATGTCCAGACTGCACATTAGCAACAAGTTTCCTGTGCATTACACTACCTCCAGATGCTGATATGACTTTCAAATTCTCTTCATCCTGTTCTTCCCCCAGCCTTCAGATCATCCTGGACTCTCTTCTTCCAGTGTCTCCCATATCAAAAAACAAACCCAGGCTTTTTCTTGAAAGCTCCATATACCCAGCAACTTGTCTAAAATGATACCCGTAGGGAATTGTATGCAAAGAGGGGATAAAAAAGTATTACAAGACCTCTAGCTGGGACACTCTCCCAGATTCCTGCAACAAAGGATTAGTGGCTTTCTGAGCTGACAACAGCATGCAGTTCAACATGTTTGAAATCAGTCAATGAATCTATCCTCCATCAGCTTTTCTAATTGCTTCTATTTTAGTCTTTTAAATGTTCTGTTGGCACCGAGAGCCACAATTTGATTACACACTCTAAGAAAAAGTGCTTTCTCTGGCATTACTTATTTTTAATCTGCTGCCTGTAACCTCATTAAATGCCCTCTCATTCTGCCATTATAGGAAACACAGAATAATCATTTTCTAGCCCTTTTCAACATAACATTTAGATATTTTTATCAGAGTCATGTCTTTTCAAACCTGAGAAATTCTTTCCCATATAATTTCTGGAATATCTACAATAGCTTTCACAATTGTTGTTGTCCTTGTCTGCACGAATTTGTATTCCTATTATATATTTCTGTCCTGGAATTACCTTTAATGTACATGAATGTTAAGCTGAAGGCACTTCTTACATTCCTTGCATTCATACAGTCACATAAAGGAACTTTATTGGAGAAAGTGAGATCTCAAAATGTAGTGTAATATTCATAAAACAGTAACTCTCATAACAAATAAGTCTCTGATAATTGTCTTTATCATAATTTCCTGATTAACACACATTATTCTGAAATATATTGTGGACAAGAACTGACTCTCACATATTGAAGTCATTAAAATTCCCATCTAAACTTTTCAGAATAATTTTCTGGAGTAATTTTCAAGACAGGAATAGGCAAATTATCAGTCTCCTCCCTAGGAAATGTTCACCAGGCTTAAAGGCAACAAAAATCCCTGAAATTTCAGGACAAGTTAGATATTCCTTAGCTTTAGCTTTAGCCATGTAAGAGCTAAGCACATTTAGAACAAAAACATCAGAATTAACGCCCCGACAACCTATAAAATTGATTGAAAGTCCATTTTCTCCCAGTAGCACATTCTGCAGAAAAATATTGCAACCTATTCTAGTTAATGGTCTTCTGCAAAAAATAGCAGAGCAGAATGAGTAATTTTTTCTGTTGTGGATATAGAAAAGATTAAGTAGGAATGAAAAACTGGGCAACACAAGAACCATTTGTCAAGCTGATGACGCAAGAGCATGCCAGCTTCCTTTGTTCTTGCACTGGTAGCAAGGAACTAGTGCTGGGATTTCCCTGCAAAGTCACCCCTTCTCTCACTCTGTTCTCCAGGAAGGAAAACTGCTTCTATTCTGTTGTTCTACAGAACCAAGAACTGAACAATCACCCAAAAGAAGTCAGCTGTTGTAGTATCACCCACACCGGATATTTTCTTTCTAACAATCTGTTAATTTCTTGAGAAGCTCTGCCTCAAAATGCCAGAAGTTAAGTTGAGAACAAAAGCTTTAGTAAGATTTTAGCATGGCCATGTCCATGAAAACCAAAGATTATGTATCAAGGGATACACACAAAATGTATTCAAGCATCTAGCATTTTGTTATATTTTACTGGTTTATTGTTTTAAAACACATTTGGATGTGGGCTAAAAGATGAGGTTTGAGAAAAAAAAAGTTCTTTTCCACAAATACCTTCACTGACTTCTTGGACTGTTTCCACTGAATGGGGTTTTACTATATTTAAATTCTGCTCTCCATAGGTAAGCCAAAAATAGAAAGAAAGAAAATTTCAGTGATACTTCATGACTTTAATAGACTTTTGCATGATTTATTGATGTAAATATACTTCAAATAACCCGTTGGACATTAAAGGGCAAATGAAATGTTTTTTTCTTTAACAGACAACTTGGAAATGAACAGTATAAATAGAACATAGTCATCACCACTTTATTTTATGTCATTCCAATCTACTACCAATTTCTTTTCATATACAAACGTTTTTGTAGTCTTGAATACCTAGAAAACTTGCATAATGAAGCATGTTATTTACATTGTGTATGAGTCACAAATAATTACAAATAAAAAGAATACAAAATGACTAAAATGTATCATTACATGAAAACCAAGGAAGATAGAGTACATGTTCTGATTAACTATAAATACTTACATATTTGTACATACATTTCTAATCTGAAATTGCTAGATGATATATCTGATGATTTTGATCAGGAATACTAGTTCTTATGCTTGCACTACTGGAGAGGAAGCAATACTTTCAGACATAATGAGCTACTTAAGAAACATTTATGGAACTGCATAGGATGAAATGTATTCATTAAAAAAAATAAAATAAAATATTTGACTTTGCAAATATAAGCATTTTCAGTCATGCCATTGAGACACATTGTATATTAAACCAATACTGTAAGATGGCATGAATCATAATGGAGCTATATAACATTTTAAAAATAAGCAACTCACATGGCATTTGCATCATAAAATAGCAGATGTACAGAATTATTTACATTGCAAACCGAAGAGAGAATAACCCCATGAAACTGCAGCAAACGAACTGTTTGAAACATTGATCACAGACCTGATTCATAAAATACATAGGCATGTGTGTTGGATGTGTGTAAGGACTGGTCCTGGATGTGTGCTTTGTGAAGGCTTAGGACCACCACTGGTCAGTACTGATTCACAATAACATTCAAAGTTCCTACCAGAAAACCTTGCTGGAAACAGAATCCTACTTGCCAAGGCTCAGCAGGGTATTTGGGAATTGGTCACTTCAGCAGTGGTTATTAAACAGCAGTGGTTTAAACAGTGGTTATTAAAAAGTCAAATACCTCCTGCCCTGTAGCAGTATTATAGCTGCTCAGTAGAAAATTTATGTATGGAAACTGAGATGGAACTCCTATGACATGGCTGATCAGCGTTGACCACTGTATTTGAATGTTTTTACAATTGCTGTCAATTCCATTTTTCTCAGAATTTGCCACGCTGAACTGCATTGACCATGTGTCTGCACTAGCTGAGCAATGTGTCAACAAGTGTTGTGCCTTTACACATCAGCTCTACACCATAAGGTGAGCCCACTGAACTCAAAAAGTTGGTTTGTCCCTAGCAATAAACCAAAAATATCCTTGCAAAACTTCCCAACTGAGATACAGAATTGTTCTGCACACGTTTAGTGAGGCCCCTTTATCCAGGATTTCCAGGCATTGAGCAGTCCAAAAAAAGCTACTGACATGGTCGAAGAGATGTCAAAAAATTCCAGAGAGGAAAAAGAGAGGTGCCACAAAAGAGATAAACCATCTTCTGTGTCAGGGGAAAGCAAGTCTGCAACATACTACCATATGCAGTTTGCACATTTGAGAACTCGAGTATAGCAGGGGCAAAGACCTAAGCTATGTATTTTTTTTCCTTTTCAAGCAATGGGAGAAGAATAATAAACACAGTCTGGGTGGTATCTTGAGCAACCAACAATGTAACTGAACCGGTGCATTTCACATGGTGCTATTACAATGTTCAGGGGAACAAGCTCTGTCAATGACTTCCACTGAATTAGTTACCTTTGGGACTGCTAAAGTCTGGATGGATTTGATGTCTGGATTGCATTTGCTATGTAATTCATACAAAGTCACCAGGTAACTTTTCTTTGCTTTGGAGATTTTTTTGGCTTCAAAAGAAAGACAGTGAAGGAAGAAATAAATATTTTATGAGAAGCTGTTATGTATATTAGCAAATTTTAATGAGGAAAAAACCCCAACTCAATAACTTCCTCGTCATATCACTTTTTCAACCATATACACAAAAATTTCTTGATTGGTCCTAATATTCTGTCTTCTTTGATCACCTCTTCAGTGATTTAGCTCTGAAATAGAGGCATCCTGGTCATAATCAAGATCAAATATTTTTGAGTGATGTTTCTCTGGAGAAACATTTTTTGTGGATATTGTATTATGACAAGAATTAATTAAAGTGAGCTACCTACCAGAGGATGAGCTCAAATAAAGTGAGAACCGTCTTGAAGAAAACCTGTATGATTTATTTTTAAAAAAAATCCAGATAATTTCTCCACTACAGTAGACTTCAACATATAACTGGAAGCAGAAATCAGAACAACTTCTATGAAGATGCCATTATAATGACCCAAGAAACTAGACAACTGAATAAGCAATGCAAGAACTTCAGAATTTCCTCAGCTGAAGTTCAAAGGATTTTTGTTGTTTTGCTGATCACTGGTAACTCATAAATGAAATTTTGGATATATTTATCTTTATGAATCAGGTACTGTGCAAAGGTCATGCACTGAAATAGCTCATTACTTTTCCCTTTCAAATGTGTTAATGGGGAAGCAGTAGGATGGAGCCCACCACAAGTAAACTAGAAGCATGAGAAAAGAGTATTTGTTGAATGGAAATGTCACCGTCAGTATTTAGACAAGGCAAAACTTTGCTTGGTCCTGTGAAGAACAAGAAAACCTGTATTTTGATTATAAACATTTATATGAACACTAGCATAAAACTAGAGGCATTGAAATAGGAGATGTATAGTATATTGTATATTGCTTTTCTTATAGAGTGTACATTATGTTTCTAATATGATGACAGACAAGTAAAATCTTTTAGGACAAACTAAAAGGACCTCATTATAACAAACACCATTAATAGCAGGTCATACCATGAAAGCAAGATGTCAAGTCACAACACAGCGCAGGCAGGCTGTTAAAAGATAGTCTGGGGTATTCTGAGAAGGCTGTTTTATCCTTCAGCTACCTGTTAACAACATACCTGCATGAATTTTGTAAAGTTTTTTCTTCTTGTTTGAAGCCTTCAGAGGCTTTGAAAAAAGAAGGGCAAAAAAAAGGCAAACTGTCCTCAGTTACACTTTGGAAGAATTGTATCACCCAAGCCTACTCAAAAGGAGGCAAAAAGATTAAATTAAGAAGTATCAATATGAGTGGAACAGAACAAGGCTGTTTTGTTTCCTCTAAAGAAGGCCCAGGCTATTGGCACTGTTTGCATTTTCTAGTAAATAGAAGTGACTTATCAGGAGGAGATTCAGGAAAAGCATTCACTGATCTCTCTAAGCCTGCAAGATTTACAAATAGCATCTGCTTTTCCATTTCCCTGCTGTATGCAGGTCTGTGTAAACAGTTAGACAAAAAGCAGTAACTTTAAGACAAGAAGAATAAACTTTAGACTACACTTTTTTTCAGAAGCTCATAGGATCAACAGCTATCAAGACATACATTCTGTTATAGGAAGAGCAGTACAAATGTTAAAGCTTTTAAGACCGTATATAGTTCACCGCACACACAATTTTCCCATGGCCTACACATATGGCACATCAAGTTTTTACATAGACTTGTGTTCCCATGGAGGGATTAATACTGAATTCTGAATGTGTTGTACTGGTGCTGCAGCCTCGAATAACTTGTTCGACGCCACAGCACAGGCCTGGTTAGTACATACATCATGCACTTCAACTGCTCACAATCAAAGACACAAATGACAGAACCAAACTTTACTGTTTTTTCAAGTAGGTAAGTCTTTGGTTAGTAATAAATTCAGTTGGTTTGGGGAAGCAATCCTAACTGAAATAGCAACTTTCAACCAGAGGTACTTACTAGAACTTCCAGATCACTAAGTCTGCCAAACAAATCCCAATAAAAAAAGTGAAATGCAGCATGTGATAGTTTGTATGGACTCTGCTTCTGTTGGCAGGTGGATTCCGTTGCTGAACAGTTAGTTACAGGACAGTAATTAGACACAATTTTGCAATTAATCCTTTGATTTCAGTGTGGGAAGACCCTGGCTTATATGTTTTCTGAGCTTTTCTGTTCATGCCATCTGACAGTAAAACTCTAACCCACCCCATCCATTCCCAATACATCACAGGCTGGTGTTTTAAAATAATGTTTAGATTTACAGAGTACTAAAATTAATCTCTGAATCATTAAGTTGACAGAAATCTCCAGGGACACTGCCTTACCTCCCCTGTGTATTACTAAAATGGAACTACTGTCATTAATTAGATTATCATTTGTCTGTAAGAAATTTTATACAAACAGGTCCTGGTTCACAAACATTTCAGTGCTCTAAACCCTGATAGAGCTCTAGTATTCTTTAATGGCATCCAAGATTATTTTAATGCTAAGCAACCATTGTTGATAGTGCAAGGTTGTAATCTTATTAGTGCAGAATGCTTGTACAAATCTCTTCAGATAAGCTTTATAAAACAACAATACAAACAGTATTACAGAGCTACACAAAAAGCATTTGCAACCACGGGATGGATATTTGTCCATTTCCACAGGGGACCAGGCTTTGAGGTGGTCAATCTTCACATTTTAGGAGGACCAAATATCTTTATTCAGCATCCAGAACAGAAAAGTTTGAAACAAGACAAGCAGCAATTCTCACCATTCATAAAGCTGAAATTAAAACTGCACTCTGTTGAACAGTTCTGTCCCTTTGGTCTGCTCTCAGTGAATGCCACACCAACAACGGGTGCTCATAACTCTTCCTAAAATTCCCACACCCAGAACTGAGCATCATGAACTCAGGTGAAAATCCATCTTCCTACAAAAATCCAAATTATCTTCACTTGTCTCTGGCTCTGTTATTACAGATGTTTGTTACCACCTTAGATGGGAATTAGCCCTCAGATTTTATTTTGGCAACACTGAAATTAAAGGGAGAAGTTGAAAGATACAACTCTAAGGCATCAAAGTTAATTGTCCTCTGCATTACTTTCAGAGGAAATGAAGATGAGCCTGAATGAATCACCTATTAAATCACTGATTTCAGCTGGTCCCAGGAAAAACTGTTTAAACAAATAACAGAAATGACTTTCCATTCACACTTTCTTGAATTTCATGACTCCTGATTAGAAGGGAGAGTCAGAATCACAGTCACAGAAAATGGGAAAATTGTTATCACATCTTCTAGGTGAGATATTACAAGCAAAGTTCAATTTGTTGTCAAAGGCTTTTGGAAGAGACTGAACCATGACTTGGTAGGCTCAGGTTGTGAATTTCATTCTATAATATGAGCTTGTTTTGCGAAAGTTTATTACAAATTAATCCCACTGAAATATATAAACCAGTAGATTGGTTTTAGTAGCATTCAGTTCCTGCTCTAAGGTTGGCCACAGAGGCAGAGCAAGGTGGCAAAGAGAGTAAGGGGATTATTTGTGGCTGTGAAATAATTGGTTGGACTCTCCAGGATGGTGATCTGAGAAGGCCTTAATATTTATGTGTCACTCCCATGACTTGCACACAGAATACACATAGCCTCTTAAAACATTATGGGATCCTGAAAAGAACAACGTTAGCAGAATTTTAGTGAACTGCGAAAGGTTAAACTTATATCAAGAAGAAATGTAGTCAGTCCTAGCAGTGGAGCTCACCATATTCAGAAAAAAAACCCCAAAAAACAAACAAAAGTTACTGTTCTCTTAAAATACTTTGCTGGAAAATACTTGTGTCATTAATCTCCGGGCTTTAAAGAAACTGAAGTTTAAAAACTAAAGGGATGAAGATGGTCATGCTTTTCACTGAAGCAAGGATGGATGTTAAAGGTGTGTGATTTGGTTTAGAGTAATCTCAAGGGTAGGTGACAATACATCCGTAATGTCTCAAGATAGCTATCAGACAATGCCCACATATTTTGTATTATTTATCCCTAACTATATTTCTACAAATTTAAGCAGTGATATCATGTTCTATAAAATACAAAGTATGTCACAGAATGTGTACATAATGTGTAGAACATGTGATGCAGATAACTGTCCTGAAATTTCTGTTCCACTGCTGAACCTTAAGACCCCGCTAATAATGGTACACACCCAGTGCCATATAAATGGCATTGATGCTAATTAAATCCCAAAATCAAGTTTACTATTGACCTCTTTTACAGTGAGGACTTCTGCAAGAACAAAAACTTGCAAAAAGAACTCTAGTTTATAAGATATCCAAAAGACAATGAGGATAAATACTTTACAAATAGTTTTCACAGTGATTCGCTTGGCTGACATAAGTTATTATTTATACTCTACACTTGTCAGCGCCTCAGATCTGAAATGCAGAGGTTTTATAACAGGTGTGCAGAAAAGAGACATACTACAGGAAGAATTTATAAAGAAAGTGGTGACTATTCCTGAGCTATGCATAGGTCAGCTTGTGAATACACAAGTAAAAAGAATTACTTAAGTCATAGTAGAAAGTGCATGCAACTACTGCTAGCCCTGTCTTCAGCTGAGACCCAGCCTGTACCTTGAAGAATTTTTCACCTCGACCAAACAGGCTGAGGTTCCCTATCTGCAGTGGACTGCTGCTCCTTCAGGGTCATACACAGTATGGTGGAATTTCCCTGCTGCAGAAAATAAGTAATTGAAGAAGAATGAAGAATAAAGAAGAGGTTTGGTTTTTTTAGTTTGTTAAATCCAAGCAAGAAGCAATATGAACTTACAAAATCGTGGCACAGAAGAGAATTCTTTAAAATGCAAATGTTTGAGGCAATGGAAAATAATTACCCACTTTTTAGTAAAGATATGCTGAGGTTTGGAAATTTTCTTTCATTGTAGCTGTGTTATTAGATTTGGGTTTTGGGAGTTTAATTTTTATTTTTCAGTTGAATAAATTTAGCAATAAATTATCTCCTCCTCCCTCCTGCGAAAAAGATGGAAATGTCAAGCCAAAAACTTATTTTTCAGTATTCAAGTGATGGCTTTAACATGATTTTCAGTGCATAACTTGAGGTACAGAACTTTGAAGGGACTGTGGCCAACCTGATTCAGCTGATAAAACAGAAACTGCAAGGTGGATTTAGGTGATTAAAACAGAATTAAGACTAAACCTTGTCAGTTCTTCTTCTTTGTGATTGCAGTTGTTTTTAATGTAACTTTATGGTTAAACTTGCTTTCAGTTGAGCATTTTTTGTTGCTTTTTCTTCAAATGTTATGATATTTTGTGGTACTTTTACCCGTTACTGAATTCAGCCTTCTCCGGCAACCTCATAGTGTCTATTTTTAGCTCCGTGAGCTACTAATCCTGTTTCTCTGACAACTGCAATTTGTTGGAAGAAATGACTAGTGTTACATTGTTTCAGAGCTATGAGCCTGTTTGAGAAATCAGCTTCTTAGCTGACCTTTAAAGCAAGTGAGAATAATGTGCCTGCAATTCCACAGGGTTTGGATTTCATTATCACAGCAGCGTGTATGAGATGGGCTGGCCCTGCTGCACAACTCTGCCTCTCAGTTTTGGTTTCCTGATAATTATAGAAACTGTTTACTCTACATGGAAAATCTGCAAGTTTTCTCAGCTCTTGAGGACAATACTATTTCTAATCCTTTTCTCTGGAGAGTAACAGTTCACAGTGTGGAGGGCTTCATGCTATTGATTCTTCTCAAGAGGAGCTTTCCCATGGACTGTGACTGCAGTGAGAATCACCACAGATGTCCAAGGATCAGAAATGCAACTGCAAACAGAAGAGAGACGTATGGGAGCAGTGTAGCAGAGTGGCAGCCCTGGTTCTTCCCACTCCTCTCTGGTTCAGAGCCTGACACAGTTGCTGTGGGAGAATCTGGGTACTACAAGTGCATAACAACATAAGCATGATTCAGGACAGGTTAGATAGAAGCTTTAGTAACTATGATCATAGTGAGACAATGTCTAGCCAGCACCTCACCCTCTGCTCCCCTTTCTTTCCCAAGTGGTTGCAGACACTGACCTATATACTGTTTCAAGGAAAAAAAAAAAAATGGTGAGGAAAATTGATCATTTCAATGTTAAAAAAAAGATATCTAATTCTGGAATGAGTGGATGGATGGATGGATGGATGGATGGATGGATGGATGGATGGATTCATTAAGTAGCTATTCCAAGGAGGAATCAAGCAGTAAATAACATGATGGTTTGGTTTGGAGATATGGGTCTTGGTGAATACATCAGATAATACACTAGTCCTATCTTAGAGCTGAAGTGGGGAGTTAGCAACAATCCCAACTTGTTAGTTTTAAATTGAAAGGAATGTTTTTATAACTAGAATAAACCCCCTAGCCAGACTTTTAAAATCTTAAATATTAATAATTTTACTGTCACATCCCTTTGAATTTTTTGCTGAAGCCTAGCCCTTGCCCCAGTGTCTTTATCTTCATATGTATTTGATGTTCTATTCTTTCCATTCTCTCATTCTTAACAGCTATGGAATTCATCTCACCTACAGCACAGCAGCTAATCTGAACTAGTCCTTCACCTCCACACCATGGTCACTGGGGAGGAAAGAGAAGAGCATTTCCAAGGTAGTGGTTTATCTCATCCCTAAGACTTTCTCCAGGACAGCTCAATCTTTGAAATGCCAGGATGTCTGCACTGACTGTAGAGGGAACTGACCTGACGAGCTCAGACCAGACATAAGTTTTAGATACCTAAATGCAGATCAGCTGAAATTCACTCATATTTACAGCAACTCTCCATACCCTTGGCTCTGTAGAGGACCCCACTGCCACTTGGGTACAGTGAGACATAAAAACAATAAGGAATATTCTAACATCAAAGACATTAATGGCTGCAACTTAGTGATGTCCTAATTTTCCGGCAAGGCAGTAAAAATGTCATGTATTAGGATGGGAGTTTTGTCTAAAATGGGTTTTGTTTAGACTTCAGTAAAAGGCACAAGAGTGTCCTGTCAGTAAGCACATTTAAAGCTTGGCTTTGGGATGCTCTGTATCTCTTACTAAGCTCTAAACAGCTGAGTTAAATTTCAGCCTTGCTCAATGTGATCTGCATGGCATTTCTGCAGAAGCTGCTGGGTAAAAGACTACTTCCTTGGAAATTTACTACAGACAACTCTTGGTTGAATGTGCATTTGAAAACTCCATATATAGGACTGTTTCTGAAGGAAGGGTGTGAACTGCAGATTATCTCATAGACTTTGTACCTTTTTATTATGATACAACAGTATTCCAAGCTTTCTTTCTGTTTAGGTATTTCTAAATATTTACGTGCAGAGCAAAGCAGTCTCCATTTTTTTAAAAAAAGTGCTAACATTTATCTCCATACAATTTTTAAAAGATATTCTTACTATCTCCTCCAAATTTCCAGTTGGCAAAGTACCTCACCCTGTTTCACATCTGGTGTTGCACTCAGTATTGAAACTCATGGAGGAATGGTTATTACTTCCTCCAGAAAAGCCAAATAATACAAAAAAGCAGAACACTCTTTGCATTTTGCATTTAGACTTTCTAGCCTAACTTTACCCCCACAATTTTTCTCCCCACAGTTTTTCTCTGTAAGTAGATAATCAACTCTTACTTAAAGTAAAAAACTCAAAAACTCATGCATTTCTCAAGCAATTTGACTAAAACTTTAAGGATTATAGACTCTAAAATTCAACCTTACACCCTCCCTCAGAGTTCATGACACTATATGCAATACCTTCTTGCACTTTGTATGAATAATGTCTGCATCATCCAGCTTCCAAATAGATAAAAGCTAACATCAGCACCACATCTATGTATAACTGCCCTCTCCTACACACAGATTTCACTTTCCTCAGATGCTTCTTATTTATACACTTGCAGGACCTACAAGAAGTTTCCAGAGAGGAACGTTCACACACTTAAATACTGACAAGCACATGGGACCTAACTTAGAGAGGGAATTTCTAACCCACATTTCCAAAACTTATTTAGGCATTTAGAACCTCAGGATCATTCAGCAAAGTAAGATTTAACTTTCAGAAAGAGGTTGTGTTTAAGCAGAGAAAATGGGATTGAGAAGTATGCCCCTTAGTGAAACTTTAAAAATGTTACCTGCTTCTTCTTAGGAAATGCAAATAATCTGAACTGGGAAGCCATGCCTTCAGTGTAGTTTCAGAATTATTTCAATCAATCAGAAGTGCCATAGAAACTTCTAAAATAAATATACCTGTCAGTACTTCCTTTTTGCTTTCCATATAATCTGTTCTCTCATGCAATAGCTCACATCTAAAAAAATCTCTTCTTGATGGTTATTTATTCCTAATCTTGTTCTTTTGCAATAAGTTCAGAAACTCTGATACTGATTTAACAATATGTTCCAATCTCATTAGGGAAGGAAAAAATAATACCTTAGGGATATACTGGTAATAAATAAATGCCAAAATGGATTAAACAGTATTTGCACTCTGTGGGTATTAATCAGTTTTAGCATCTATTTACTGTATAAAACAGAAGTCATCCATTGTATATACCAGTCTGGTTTATTACTCCTATTTATCATTCCTGGGTATATCTTACATCTATTAGTCACATTTCTTCCCATGTTTCTAGGATGTGAAACTAGTCTTACTCAGTGGGCAGGCTTTTCAAATACTGTTTACATCCAAAACTCTTTTTGAATTCTGATCTGTGGTTCTGATTTTGCTCTTCCTTATTTAAGTAAGTAGCAACATATACTTTTAGAAAACCAACAAAAAAACACCACCTCAAAAAATCAAATTATTCTATTACATGCTCTTCTTCTCTGACAAAGAGGATGGAAGGACAAACAGTACATGTTAGGGTGTTATTCTGCCATTTCATGACCCACTGAAAAGTGGTTTGTTAAGGTGATAGCTGTTGTACAGGAGCCTACACAGAAGAGATTAGCATGGTTTTATTTATTGCTTCAAGAATAGTCATTAGAGAGTATTGCTAAGGAATAATTACCTAGAAAACAAGTAGCTCAGTGTGAGACCTCCTGCTAATGGAAAGTTAATTTTGGGCCTGCAAATTCACAAAAGCACAAAATGTGTGTTAATGATAACCTGGCAACTATCTCTCTGTTCTTTAGAATCTATAGATGTTATTATCACCTTGACTAGAGGATAAGGTTTATGGCATTCTGGCACACAGTTCAGGTGAACGTGGCACATGGGTTTTACATAACTGGACTAGGGGCTTAAAGCTCAAAACATTTTCTAAATCACACTCCTAATGGCATCCCAGAGTTGTGACTGGCAGTGCTGGTACCATATGCAAAGGGTTCAGACACCAGGAGGGATGTGCAGAACTGCAGTAGCCCATGTTCGTGACAGTCACTGTGGCTACAGTGGTAACATTTTATTTATCCTGGAATATGCTTATCTATCCCTCTGACACTTAATTTGATTCAATTTATTTTGGCCAGCACAACAGAAGATTTGAGACACAGCACTTGGGCTGAAAAGAATGTAATTCAGTGGGATCAGTCTCACTTTTCTTGGCCATCTTAAAAAACAGATGTCTAGTCTAAGTTTGCCATCTGTGGTCACTGAGAAAGTTAAGCACACACAAGGATTCAAGCAGCCTCAGACTCTTTCTAAAGCAGAGGGGACAAATGCCTGAAGTGCTTACCTGGCCTCCAGTTTTCAAAAGAAACTTGATTGTTGGAATGCCAGAGGGCCAGACAGCTGAAGGCACTGCTGCAGCCAAGGAAATCAGCATGTCTCTCTTGATTCATGTTAATTCCATTGCCTCCTTGCTAGCCAAGGAAGACACTTGTTTCTCTGAAATCCTCTCTTCTCTTTTTGTCTGAATTAAAACATGTTCAGCCTCTCTCTGCCTTTGGAAACCAGAATCCCTGGAGCAAACAGCTGGATTAACATCTGCCTCCACGGATCCTTTTGTTAAGGCTGCCAGCAAAGTTGCCACTTTGCATCATATGCTGTATTGGGCTCTCTAATGTGAACCCCAGCCCAGAGCAAAGCAGACTGAGATGCTTCATGCTGTTTTCAGAGGCCATTTTGGTGCTATAGTGACACAGTGACACTAACCTGGACCACAGATAACTGGAGGTCAACCTTTATAAGCCACAGAAGCAAGTTTGCATCTGCAGAGGTGAATGATGCCTGTGACTGAACTGCTGCATTCCTCAGTTTCACTCTTTCTCCTTTTAAGCATGATTAACAGCCAAGCCACAAAAGATCAATCATGTATATGAGGTTAAACACTTCACAGATTTTTGTTGTAAGCCTGCTCATGCATTGCAAATTAATAATGCCATTAAGGAGTAACTCTTATCTGCACAGATTAATTTGGAGCTTGTGGAAGCTAAAAATATGCCATTGGACTGTTAATGCACTGACTTCACCCAAACCCACCAGTGATAACTTGCACCGTGGTTGTTTCCCTCTCTAAGGGTGTGAGTGCCTGCTGTGTCACTGTAGCAGTTTTGTCTTTGCTGCAAGAAGAGCAAGATCAGCCCTTTAACCCCAGTTATTCCTTAGATATAAGCAGCCGTGTCAACAATATATGCTAATTAGAACAACAATAGGAATTATTCACTGTGTCACATACAGTGTGCTAAGGGAAGGAAAGTGGAGGTGTTTTGGAGAGCAGAACCCTGACAAGAGCAGAACACCCAACATGCAAGATGATGGAATTATTAACAGTAGCAGAAGCCGATCAACTCCTACTTGTTGAGACTACTGCACACTCAGCATCTTCAATTCATCCATAGCCTCTCCTGTCACTGGCACCCTCAATCCTGTACAGCATTATGAATAATGCATTACCTTGAGGGAAAGGAACCAACTGTCTCTGAGTTTGACAAGCTTTTTTAAGCTTCCTGTTTTGTTGCTAATTTAAGCACGTTGCTATTTGCAATACTACACATGCACAATTTTGCAAAAGATCACCAGAATCCAGAAAGGAAGCCAGAAGCTCTGAGACTGCATTAGGACAGGGAACTAGCTCTCCTCAGTGAGCTCTGAGCACTCAGCAGAGGTGAGGTAGTGGCCTGAGACTAGAAGAGGAGAATTCAGAAAATGTCTTAAGTTTACAGTGCTGCTGCTGGATTACAGACTCCTTGACAGGACCATCTGCATGAAGCATGTGCATGTGACAGCTTGTGGCAGCTGAAGAATCAGAAAGCTGCCCAGCAATTCAGCTTGCCCCAGTGACCAACATAGGTCTCAGACTCATTTGCAATTCAACACAGCTTTGGATGCTATTTTTTTCCCCATTCATTCTTAAATTGCCCCAGAGAACGGTCTATTCAGACCAAGAAATATACAATGTGAAATTGGTTATCAAAATTTACTTCTTAGTGCAGTGCTGATACCTCCAAAATGCAGGCAGCATGTCATGATTTTGCACTGCTTGCTTTATACAGGAAAGAACTGGAAGATGGATGTTAAATATGCCCCATGCTGCTGTTTGGCTTGGTAGGGAACACTGTGAGCACAGGAGGAGATAGCACTGTGAAATGGCATGTGCACACACATGGATTGTTAATGACCCAGTCACAAGGATTTCTTCAAAATAGGCAATTCCCATACAAGATTTCCAAGATTTTAAGTGCTTTGGTTTTCTGCTTGCAGAGGCGTGTTTCCAGGCTTCAAAACAGACTCAGATCTGAAACTGTATGTGGGAATGAGCAGAGAAGCCAAAACCACAATCACAGTTAATGACTGTTGGCTGTCTGGAATTAAAAATGAAGTATCCTTTGGGATCCTACAAGAAAACCACACTTTAGGAGTCCTGCCTTAGTAGCAATTCTCCCATGAAGAGGTTTTTGTCTTTGAATGACAAATTTTACCAGAGGGATGCAGACCAAAATTTATCCACCACCCTACCACTTCATCATTATTTCCTTTTTGCTCTGAGTTCATGATCTCTATGAACTGCATCACAGAAAAGCCTGTGTGACGGGGAGCTTCAAGCAGATGGAAAAATCTGACGTAAGATCTGTAAAAAGCTCTCTGGGGAAATGACTGTGGACTGTCTTCATTTTGGCCTCCTGCTTTTTGTACAAGGAACCAGCCACAGAGATGGATGAACACAACTAGGGGGGTCTTCACATCACCTTCCCTTTGCCTTGTACATGCAACACGAAACAGATCTCCTCCCTCTCTCTTGAGAGAGGGTGGATTTGTTCTGCACAGAAACTCAGGACAGAAGATGTGGCTACTTGCAGCTATGTGAAGAAACCAAGATCTTCTGTTTTATAGGAAGTAAAAAGTTGAAAAAAAATTCCAACCAGAGTATATGATTTTGGTAACCATTTCAGCATCTCTAACCTGTCCACCCCACCATCTCAAGGTACAAAATTCTGAGAACCTTTCTATTTATGAAGACAATGCCAGGAAAATGAGAACTGTGGGCTTGATATTTCTGGGTCTGTAAGTTTCCAGCCTGTTAGTATCTGATTTTCTTCCTAAGGGAAGATTTCTTGGAAGAAATTTCTTTCAAAAAATCTTCCCTTGGGAAGAAAATCAGCTACTAACAAGTTGAAAACTTTACAAGACTCAAAAATATCAGGCCCACAGAGAACCTCTTCCCTATCACTAAAAGTAAGTAAGTGTTGGAGAGATGTTGAGTCTGACTACCACCTAACTGACATGACAAGATCAATCTTGATAATAAGATTTATTTAACTTTGTAAAGGTGTCCAACAAAATAAGCTTGCAACCTAATATGAAGGGCAGCAGATGCAACTACTAACTTAGAAAGTGCTGAGAATTTGTTTTACACTTTCCTCACACTGACATAGAAAAATACCCCAGAGAGCTCTCACTTTTCTCATTAACATCCCTCATCATAACACAAATAACACAATACTTAGCATCTGTGCTGCAGTTCTAGATATGTTACCTTTACATAAGCAAAGACTGTATATTTTTATACAGTCAGTGTACTCTAATTTGGGGAGCTATATGATTTATTTGCAAACACTATCTATGTATTCATGGGGATACTGATACTAATTTTCAGCTCTCACACAGATCTCTCTGATTTTAAATTTCCTTATCCAATAAAAAGTCACTGAGAGGATGACGATGGTCATGCAAACTAGTTTTGATTGCTTCTCCAATTTCCTAGTAAAACTAGCATTTATCCATCATTTGCTATGAAAATGATTGCATTGATCAAGATCAGGTGAAGAATTAACCTAGACATTTCTTATTGGCAACTGCAAGAGACTAGTTATTGAACTACAAGATTTTGGTCTAAACCTCTACATTTGTACTCTTCACATAGGACTGTGGGTGGTGAGAAAAGAAAAAAAGCTTGGCCAGATAGGTTGGGACTCTGACATCAGCACTTACTGAACGACGAAGATGTGCCAGGGAGGTCAGACTGAAATCTAAATCTACTAATGGCTATTTGAAAAAAAATCACTCTAGGGAACAAAATAATGACATCAGAAGTACGGATTTATTAGCTGGGAAGTGACATTCCTCTTTCAGTGGTGAAACATGAACTTTGATCCATTTATGATTTTTACACATCTCACTGGTGTTCCCAGGGTAAAATATGCATGCTACATCCTGTGTATTTGCAAGCTGATGACTATAGGCTAAAACTTGTTGTCCTGTGCAGGAAATTCTCAGATCTGTAGTTTGGATGGGAATTCTACAACCTCAAGCTTGGACAGTTTTTGTAAGTAATTTTTCAGTTAGGCCACAGAACTCTATATGCTGTTTATCAGGGTAGATAAAAAAAATAACTCCTCTAATCCCAAGAATGCTCTAATACCAATGGAAGAAATCTTTTACATCAGTATCCCACTAGAAAGTGAGAGAATTTGCATTAAAATAGGTTTCTGGGCTAATTCCCATGCATCTGCCCTCCTCAGGAAAAACGCACCCCTGCATAATAAGTTCAGATGTTCTATGCTGAAGTCTGTAAAGGTTCAAGACAGTTCTTTCTCATCCAGAAAGGCTTCATGGAAAGGAAGCCTGAAACATATTCAGCACAGGCTAGAAGTGCCATGCTGACTCACGGGGGCTGCTGGTCAATGGGGAGAAATAAAGAACTGTCATTCCCTTCACAGAAAGATCCAGCTGGATAATCTCAAAATGTGGTGAAAGTTATTTACTTATTTTCAAGAGGTGCCTCATGCTCTGACTACTAATTCCATAAGCAAACTCATTTCTGTTCTGGATTAGAGAAATGCAGAGTTTCTCATGCCTCCTAGTTGCTGCTGAGTCTTATCTTTGATTAAAGTGATTAAAGGCCCACGTACAGCTAAACCACTTTGGAATCACGGCACGGATTTTAAATAACAATCTGCAAGCTCAGAACGTCACCCACCACAGTACAATCCCAAGGGAGCACACCTACACAGGAAAACTGACCACCATTACTTTTGAAAAATAAAACCTGAGAAATAAACAATGCCTGAAAATGAGCCAGATACACATCTTGCTTGAACTGGATTAACTGAAGACAATAATACTATATTAATTCGCAACAGCAAAGAATTGCCTTTTTTTTTTTTTTAATTGTCTTGGACTAACAAAAATCTTGAACTGCCATTTGCATTAAACCTGGAAAAGTATTGCCTTTCCTTTTTGGTGTTGTTTTGATCTGAGCTAGATAAAGCAGGGGACCTTCAGCCAATCCAACAATACAGGAAGTTTCCAAATGAGCAATCATTATTAACAGAATGGATTTTCAAGAGTCAATCTGGACTAGGGGCAGAAGTCCTATTAAATATGGAAAACCAGCATCCAGAGAGCTTCCAATGTCTGCTGGAATTCCTCAGAAAAAGTTTCACAAGACCAAATTTTTAGAGAAGTTCAGGGCTTCTACTGAAAATCAGTTTGGCTGATAATTTTAAGGGAAAACAAGTCCCATTGAAGAGAATTTTCTGTTTGTCCACGCATTGTTCTTCTGCACTTTGTTTACATCGTCCTGGAAAGACTGGACATACAACACTGTAGGACAAATACTGAACATTATTTTATGTAAGAAGACAGTGCTCATCTAAAGCTTTAGCATAAAAACCAGATAAAGTGATGTACCAAAGTGGGGTTTTTATTATGTAAATATTGATTTTTTTGTTGCCAAAAAATTCAAGAAATGCCTTCTTCCCACTTGTATAACAATAAGGTTTGATAGGTAGAATGTATGAAATATACAGTAACTTCTTCTGAAAAGCTATCTAAGCTCACTCAGCTTACAGTATGTGGAATGTAATTATCCAGAAAGTGAAACATGTATAAAAATAGGTAAAATTCCTACAATATTTGTATTGAGACATAATTCCTCCTGCCAGGAAGGTTACAATAGCTCTACAGTATATGTATGAAATGCTTGTTCATAAAGTTAAAAAACATCATTACCTTACTGAAGAACACATTAAATATAGGAATGCATAATCAGAACTGACTCTCAATTCTGCTTAGCTGGTGCAAATCTACAGAGAACCATCATCCTTTCTGCACAAAACAAGACCAACCTCTAATCTGAGAGTTGGGGCTTTGTTTTGTTGTTTTGTTTGCCATAGAGGGGCCAGACTGAAGTTTATGAAGGAAATTCCACTGGAAGTGGAAGTACATTGTTTAATATTTTTTCCCTATATCCACTTTGTTTACTGACAGCAGTTACCCACCTTTTAAAATTATTATTGCCTGACATTACATGGAGCTTTTTACTGCCTGTTCAGAAGAAGGCAGTGAGACACAAAGAACCTCCAACTCCCCGGTCATGACCCAGTTCTGGGCTTGTGCTTTTTTGACGAGTCTTTGATCTGCAGCAGGCCTCATAGGCTGGTCTCCCGGAGGAACATGGTGCCGATGTTGTAGGACACCTTCCTCACTCTGGCAGATGTGATGGAAGGTTTTGGCGGCTTCTGACCACTTCTGACCTCCAGGAAGTAACAGATCCCAGGAATTTCCTTTGGAAAGTTTTCTGGAAGCTCTTCACGGGAACGAGGGATAAAAATAAAATTTTCTTCCTTTTTCAAGAGCCTGGCGAAAAACAAAACAGAAGGATATAAAACACAGTAAAACACATTCCAGAAATGCCTCTTTGGAAGAGATTTCTGTGCAACCTATGTGCAACCAAGTACATCTTGAGTTTACACTATTACATAACATATAAAGAAATTCTAAGTCAGGATTCTCAGCTGATATATATGAACTTATCATCATTAACTTTGAGGAGCTCTGTTGACTGAGATCAGCTGAAGGGATGGCTCAAAAAAACATTCTCTGAAAATCAGTGTCAGCATTCAGAAAGTAATGTACGGGAAAGAGAACCAAATTTATAATGATAGTTGTCCAGAACATATCATTTGGCTAAATTAAAACACTACATTGGGCAGAAATTAACATTTCAGAGTGACGGCTACCACCAGGTATGAAGGTGGCAGTGCTTGGGAGCTCTCACAGATAAAAGCAGGGAAGTCAGTTTGTGCCCTTCTTACACTCAGTAGTACTGTTTTTCATAAATTGGGTTCAAATACACCAAATCCAACTTCAGAAGCAGAATCAAATCTGACACTATTCATCAACAGTACCCATGGGTTTAATCTAGGCTGTTTGGGGCCAAAAAGGGATCCAAGTTCCCAGGATCCACAAAGCTATCTCCTGGCATGCCTGCTCAGCTGGAACAACACCACAGACCCAACTATGCTGCCTTCTATCATTTGCCATTTTAGCCATGGTGGAGAAATCTCTGCCTGGTTAGACCTGAAAATTTAGGGCATCTTTATCAAGTATCTTCCCTAGAACTGGCTGGACTTGGAAAAAAAAGGAAGTAACTCTGTACATTTTCTTTTTGTTTCCAGTTAATAAAGTAAATTAAGTTAATAATATTCAATCCCTTGCAGCATTGAAAAGAGCAGTTTTGAGACAATGAGCAAATTCCGAGCACAGTTGGATACACAAAACATTCTTCCTCTTTTCCCTCCAACGATGTTTATTCTTTCTCTCAATCAGTTTGAAGCTCAAAAACATAATTGGGAAGAACTTTGTAAGTTTCAGTGGAACTTTGTAATAGCTAGATTATTCAATGTCTGTAAAGTTGATTTCTGGAAAGTAGATGAATGAATGAATCCCGTTGCCAGGAAAATTTTGCAGGATTATCAGTATATGCAATGGTATTTCCTTTACTGAGTATTTTTCATGAGTTTTGCATGAGACAGTCTCTGTGAGCTTGTTGACCTACAAAGGCATTTTCTTTCCAGCTTTTAAATAATCACTTGGTTATAAACCCAACAAAGTTTTTGCCTTTGAACTTCTGTGGAGAACTTTATTTTGTGTGGTTTGAAGGTCTGGATTGTCAATTTTATGATCAAAATACTGCAATCTTTTCTAAATTACATGAATGTTTATGGAAGCCTCTACAGAGAAGCTTCTCTCTTCATCTCTAGAATGTTTGCAGTAAATATTTTGCGTGTCTAAACTACAGGCTTAACACACTGAAATAACTCTTCACAGCTTCCCAAGTTAGATTCCTGCATGTAACAGCTGAAATCTTAGAACTTTCTGACCTAAACTGGTAAGCTTTCACAGTAGTCACTCTTCCACACACTGACGATTCACTGGCCTTCCTAAAAATCAGTGGTTTCCTCATCAGAGTCTAACATTTTAATTTGAATGACAGTTACACAAATACAAAACTGTACAATATATCTATATTCTTTGATTCAGGTCAGGGCTGGCACTAAGATTAGTTGATGTTTTATACTACTTCCTCATATAGAAAGAAGAGCAAGATATTAATTACCCATCTTATTTTCACTTGTTTTATGAATTGTGACTTGGTTATAATTAAATGCTCCGGGACTGATAGACAATTAATTAGTCTTTTGAAGACTCCTCCACTGCTGTGGCTTGTGATAGACTCCACGTCCCTATATTAGATGCACTGCTTGAATCAGCCTCTAACCCTCAGAAATTGTCCAGCTGACCTTCATAGAGATAACATTTCAGCTGTCAAGCAAGCATGGCAGAAAACCTTTGTTACCAAGTGTTAATGGAAGCTATATATGATTACATTCTATCCAACTTACTTTACACTTCTAAGTGGAAAAAAAAAGAAAAAAAAAACAAAACAGAAAAAAAATTCTGGCTCATAGGATAATACTATTAAAAAGATTTTCATCATGATGAAAATGACTTCTTGCTATCTTTCTCCTAAAGAACAAATTCTTCAAATTCTTTAAGTTCTTTAAATTCTTCAAATTCTTTAAATAATATGTTGGTCCTAACACTTGGCTTCCCAGTCTGAGAATGAGATCATAATTCAGAAATTGCCTGATTTCTTACATCTTTGTGTATCTACCAAAGAAACAAGTTATCTGCAAATTCTCAGTGAGAATACTTTTCTGCAAAATCCTCCCTCTTACTTTTAGGCCACTTGTGATGTTAAAAAGAAATGAATAGCAGTTGATGGCCTATGGCCATTTCCAAGTACATAGAACCCCAAAAGATCCTCGTGCCAAGCAAGGTGAATGAATAGTGCACATCCTTAGGGATGTAACCAACGAAGGACAGTTAGGAAAACAAAGCTATTGTTTATAATAAAAAATGTGGGAAAGTAAAAATTCTGACTCCAATATGAAAGACAAATCAGAAGGCCTAGAAAAATCCTCAAAACCAGGGTGACAGTATCACATTGTTATTGGTTAATTATTGCTTAAATAACCCTGGAAAGAGCTAGAAGCTCTCTCCATTTTACCTCATTTTCTCTAACTTGCTAGTTAGAGCTCACAGCTCATGAGTCTGTAAATAGATAAGAAATAATAAACATCCAAGTCCAAACATGAAACCTACATTTCTCATGTATCAATCCCGACCTTGGCAAGGAAAAAAGGAAGCAAGAACCTTCACAAAGATCCAGTGTAAAACCTTCTGCTCTGGAGTATTTCCTGGGTGATGGCACCCAGTTCTGGTTGGTTGCCTCAACTTGTGGACCGTTCTCAGGGCACTCCTTTGTGCACAAGTCAGACTGCCAGTCGTGAAAGCCTGAAAGAACAATCTACCCTGAGAGCACTGTCATCCTTCACCTTCAGGAAATTTGGTTGCAGCTTAAACTGTACTAAAAATGTTCCCAGATTGTCCCATATTCAGAGAGCTTAAGGTGAAGTTTCACAACCTCAACAGTTCAGGAATATTCATATAACAACTAGCCTGAAAATATCTCAAAGCATTTATCATAGCTGTATTTTCTGAATCACTTCTGTGAATTTACCTTCGGGGCACTATTGCAAAGGATATTTTTATAGTAGGTTTTTCACAGGTTCAAAATTCTGGTTTCCACTCAAGTAGTTGAATACACAATTCACAATTCAGAGCTCAAATTGTGAGGCTTAGGGTACTCAGGCATTCCTATAAATTGCCTGGAATTAGTCTGCCCTCAGCTTGTCTTCTTCGTTGATGTTTCAGGGGAGGAAGAATTTCTTAAACACTGATTTGCAGTTGATTAACCTTCACACCTTCTCCTCCTAACCTGAAATCTTTCAAAGCTTTTAAAATTCTTGTTCTTCCCTTCCTTGGGGGGAATGCTCTTGCTCTCAGACAAAAAGAGATAGTATCTGAAAATTATCTTTTTTTTTTTTCTCTTAAGTTCCTTCATTTAAGAAAAAAAATTCAGGAGGTCTGTGTGTGAGTGGAAATTGGGATCATACTTAGTGGGAACCTTGAAGAAGCTTTTAAGAGCTGTATCTCTTTCTTCACATAGATAAAATGATGGAGTAACATTTCAAATGATCTTGGCACAAAACAGTCATATCTTCATCAAAGTTTCTATATTCAGAAAGCCATAGAATCACTGAATATGCTGAGATGGAAAGGACCCATCATGAATATTAAGTCCAGCTCCTGGCCCTGCACAGGACCACCCCCAAGAGACACTCCAAGTGCCTGAGTTCAAGCACTTCTTGAACTCTGCCAGGCTGGTACTGGGACCACTTCCCTGCAAAGCCTGTTCCTGTTCCCAGCCACCCTCTGGGTGAAGAACCTTTTACTGATATCCAACCTAAACCTCTCCCAACTCAGCTTCATGCCTTTTTCTCGACTGCTGTCACAGGTCACAAGACTGAAGAGATCAGTGCCTGCCCTTCCTCTTCTCCTCACAAGGAAGCTGCAGACCATGATGATGCCTCCCCTCAGCCTCCTGCTCTCCAGGTGGAACAAACTAAGTGACCTCAGCCACTCCTCGTATGGCTTCTCCTCCAGACCCTTCACCATCCTTGTGCCCCTCCTTTGGACAGTCTCCAATACTTTAATGTCTTTCTTCTATTGTGCCACCCAGAACTGCCCCCAGCACTGGAGGTGAGGCTGCCCCAGCTCAGAGCAGAGCAGGACAATCCCCTCCCTTGCCTGGCTGGCCATGCTGTGCCTGGTGCCCCCCAGGACAGGCTTGGCCCCCCTGGCTGCCAGGGCACTGCTGCCTCATGTCCAACCTGCCCCAGAGCAGCATCCCCAGGTCCCTTTCCACAGTGCTTCTCTGCAGCCTCTCATTCCCAAGTCTATACGTGCAGACAGGGCTGCCTGGTTTCATCTGCAAAATCTGGCACTTGCCCTTACTAAACTTCATATGGTTCATATGGTCCAGACCTCTAATTTGAAGTAAGAAATGGTGATTGCTCATCTCTCCCATTTGACCTAACAGAGACTTGCTATTGCAGATTTGTTGCAAAGTCCTCTATACCGAGTGCATATTTCCCACGACAGGTCTTAACTCCCTCCATGCCCACAGTTTTTCCCTCCGTCTCTCAGAGATGACAGACTTTTGTACTTATCAGTGGATTGCTGGATCAGAGCAAAAAAGCACCCACTCAGAACTAACTTCAATGTGAACTTTTCTTTTAAGAAAATTGGTCTGTATAGACCAAAATTGAACAAAAGTTCTAACAGAAATATAATGCTCCACAGCAAAGGAGACTATGCACTTTAATCCTAAACATAGCATGCGCCAAGTAAACCTTGTTGGCCAGGTCAATCTTCCATAAGTGCTATCTTTCACAGGGAGAGATAGCAACAAAAGATAGGTTGATCTATCTATCAAGGTTCTTTCTGCACTAATTCTAATAGTACTGTAAAACCTTTTGTTAACCTTGTTTACATCACCCCATTAATTAGTATAATTAGGAAAATCTAATTTTTATTAGATCCTATGAGAAGACTGTCTCCTGTTGGACTGTTGCTCCCTTCTTCTGTGGCAACAAGTGTTGCTTGCTTCACCAACTGGGCATCTTCTTGATAAGATAAACCAGCTCATTTGTTTCCACCTGAATACAGATAATAAATTATTACCACACTCATTTGAAATTTTGGAAGACTGCTCTTAAAATACTCTGTATAAACATATAATTTGCTATTGTAATGCTAAAAATCAATGCACTTGGTCCTAAACTTTAGCACATTTGAATTTCTGCCTCAGCTATAAACATAAGGAGACTGGGAAAAAGCCCAAACTACATCTCTACCTAATTAATTGCACAGTGCATTTATTACTTTTTAAACTATGGAAGTTACTGTATTGCTGTTTCTTCTTCATACAGGTCAGCTGTGGTAAGGTTATGAAAGGGCCAGTCATGATTTTTAATGAATATATTGCATACCACATGCAGCTCAGCATGGTATCAATCTCTGACCTTTAATACTTTCCTTTCTCACCCACCTAAGCAAAAAGAATACTGGGTTTCTGCTCTCCATGTGGGACATCAGAGGCTCAGTGCACAGGTTTGCTACTAAAAGGCCTCAGGCTTTACGCTGATGTAACAGTGCTGGCCTCAGGACCTGCCTGGATTTTTCCAGGCTTGAGCTTTTTGTAGTTTTAACAGTTGTGTAGCCAACTTTTGCCTAAACATGTTTTAGCTTTAGATTAGCTGTGTGAAACTGTGGGGTGACATACACTGTTAACTACTGGACAGTGATCTAGTACAGCTATTCTGTGTAGAGTGAACTTTGAATAAAAGTGCACCTTGAACAAAAATAAACAAGCACAGACAGACACCAAAAGCCCAAGGAGCACAGTCACAAAACACAGTGACTAGGGTGGTGCAACCTCACAGAAGCAGGTGACACTGGGAGCAGACATCCAAAAAAAAAACCACTGCATTTTGACTGTGCTCCTAAAATTAGACTAGCAATAAACTTTTGTGCCCATGAATAAGTTGTATTCCCAATCTGTCCAAAACTAAATTGTCTGCCCACCTCTTGAAAACATACATGGTGAATCGACCAACATAAAACAAATAGCTTTATAAAGGATGCTGAGAAATAAAATCTGAAATAATCTGAAAAGGCTCTTGGAGAGCAAGTCCATTGGTTTGACCATATGAGGCAAAAAAAGGTAGATGCAGAGATAGCTATAACCTTTAGGAGAAATAATACGTATAAATAGATACAACCTGTGGGAAAAAAATTGATAAAAATAAATGAGGAGTTTAAAGAAAAGCCTAGTGTTAATTTAAAATCCCTGTAAAGAGAGAAGTATAGAAATACTTCCTAATCATCAAAACTTCTTTCATACAACTTTCTGTGAAAGAACTATTAAAAACCTACATTGGTTTTAATCAGTTTTAAAGGCTGAGAAGCAATTTATGCAGGTGAACACACAATGACCTTACCCAGCTCAATAAGGAGGTCCACCTGGGCTGCCCTCTCTCCTAAATCAACATAAAGATGTGGAATACAGGCTGTTCATCTTTGCCTAAGCTCAGGTCCCAGATGCATTGCCCAGCATGTGATAATGGAAAGTATCTCTACCCACACTGAGTGCCAGAAACACACACTCTCCACAAGAGAAATACATGCTGCAAAAGACTAGCGGTAGAAAGGAGAAAAAAAAAATCATTCTTAAATAGGAGTTACTTGACAAACAGGAACAACTATGTTTACCTGCTTTTGATAACTGCTTAGAAATCCCAAAGCATGACATTGCAACACTACTAGGAAAACAAGACAAATGTGGGTATATTATATTAATTCTCATAAAAATCATTATTAAAGGCTGAAACAAAAAACTAAAAAATATTAAATTTCTCTTGTGTGCTGAAGAGTATCATAAATCTTACTGTGCTTCCTTCCTGACTATGAAAAGTGGGGTAATTCTATTCAATTCAGGATAATGTAGATGAATTAAATAAACTTCTCTGCCTATTCTTTCCTGTCCATATGTTTAAACAGGGACCAGTCTGGGATGCTCAACTTCCTCTCCAGTTTCCACATTTTTCACTGGAAGTTTTACCAGTGCTATTCCAGTGATTTAATTTCACAATGTTCAGTAATTCAAAGCAAATGGGGCTCTGTGATCCTTGTGTCCAAAGACTTGTCTGAGTCAAGAGAACGGGGTATTTCAAACAGAAGTGATGTTTCAGATTCAAAAATGTGAAGTCCACCTTTCACATAGTAGAGCTCTGCTCAGGCAGGTGTAACTGGAGCAAGGCTGCCCCAGGCTCACTCCTGCTGCTGAGCAACAAACATCACGCTTATAATTTTGGACTCTGATTCTTACTTAGGCAAATTATGGGCTTGAAGGGAAGTGTCTGTAACCAATAACAGATATTCTGAAGTGTGATTATTATTTAAATGCTGCTGACATTTATGATGCATAATCTTTACTGCAAAATGAAAGCTGGTAAGTGCTTGACATGTTTCCAGGACCTGCATGCTTTGTAAAACTTGTATCACAACTTCCATCAGGGGCCATAATAGACACAAACACGTGATGATAAATGTGAGTAGTTCCATATAATTGAAAATTCTGCTGTTTTCATACTGACTGTAAAATTATCTACTTTGGAAAACACTGATTCTTAGATAATAGAAATATTAACAGCAGTATTAACAAAGTGCACAACAGAACAGTGTGATCGAATAGAAACATTTAATAGAATATAAAATCAAATACAAATACATTTCAGTTTGAGATGAATCACTTTATTTATACGTAACAAATATATACTCACACAAATTATATTTAAGATAAGTTTTATATGGATGCATGACATCGCTACTTTTTGATTTGGATGTCACCAGGATATTATGTTAAATCTCACAGATTACTTTCATAAACTCTGAATAATTCTGCCCCTTTGAGTATTTTTGTAATTGCAATCTCTTCTGCCCACTGTGTCAACAGTGTAATTTCTTGACTTCTTCCCTGTTAGTTTTCAAGCTTTCAACTATGCCAGAAGGTATGGTTTGAAATCAGCTTTTTAAGTCACCTCTTGAAAAGCTATCTATTTTATCTTTTCACATAATTTCCCAAGCCTGTAGTAGAAAATTGCTTCTAGCCTGATCATCACTACTTTTAGCCACTCATCTTGAATGATAACTGCATCTCATTCAAACATATATTTTCTTGCCATTTCTACTTCTTTTACCTGAAACCATGTGTCTAGCCTGTTACTTCCACTGCAAGTTCTCTGAATCAAGCACTGAATTTTTTCAGCAGGTTGACAGCAGATTGTTTACTGAGTACAATAATGCAATTCAAAATACCAATAATTCTGTATTTTGTTGTTTACTGTTCTGCAATTTTATGTTACAGCACTACTGCGTAATCAGTCACTTTTCTACCTTCTTCCCTTTTTGAAGCAACAGTCTACACTGATAACTTTTTACAAGGTAAGTACAGACATAGAAGTCATATAAGGTGAAAGTTCAGCCATCTTGAAAAAATAGTCCTATTCATACTGGATTTCTAGGATTAAAGAGAAGTGGAAAAAACTGTAGACGTGTTTTTGATAAAATCTGAAAGATATGCAGGGTGAGAAGATCTACTCACGTTTTGGTACCTAGGACTCAGTAAGAATGCCCTCCAAGGTGACTCACATTTCACCTGCCATGGTACCACATGGTACCATAAGCCCAGTGGCAGCCAGGCAGAAGTGAGACTCAGGTAAAGAGAACCCACCTTCTCTGTGCCACAATGTACTAGGAAAGGGCAGCATGAACCCACAGATATCTAACAAGCTCCATACATAGGCCCTCAAACTAACTTTCAGAACAGTCTTCTTATCAGCGTTGTGATGAAAAGAAAATACAGAACCACAGAATCAATGGGGTTGGATGGGACCTTTAAAGCCCTTCCAGTGCAACCCATGTGCAATGAACAGAAGCATCTTCAGCTAGATCAAGTTGTTCAATGATGACCTGTGTCTCACAGAGGAGGTGCTGTATCACTCATAACTAAATTCAACACAATAGCACTGTGCACTGGTACACGGAAAGTGATTCTGGCCCCAGCCTGAAGAGTTTTGTGCACCACAGGTCCCACAGACACCCTCTAGTTATATTTCCATAAAGCTGTCCAGCTCACCAGTTTCTGCTCTCAGGGACACAAACATGAGCAAGGAGCACCACAGCCCCAAGTGAAATCACTCCCCTGAACCACCTCTGTGAAGCGCTAGGATCCCTCTTCTGAAAAAGCATGGACTGCACTTTCAGATATCTTGAAGACTATCTCAGGTTGGAGAACAGCTCTTTATAAGAACTGATCCTGTTCAAGAAAAGTCCAACTCTCTGTCACAGGGCCATGGTCACCTTCTGCCAGACCACAAACCGCACACCAAAGGCCCTGCTACTGCCTAATTTTTGTAACTGAAGCACAAATGGTAAACAAAATTACGATGACTATTCAAACAAGGTTTTAGAGGGTTCCTCCTATCCCACAGTGGATGACCAAGAGCCAAAGGCTGTAGAATGCTGTGTATGGAAGGTTCCAAAACCAATTTCTTTTCAAATGATACCAAGTTCCAAACAGAAATTTCCAATATATTTATTGAATTTATTTTCATTTAAATGAAAATGTTTTCTGTAAAAAAATAATAGATTGAATTTGGATAGATTTGGAGAATAATAGATTGTCTTTCTCTTGCATGTTACCAGACAACGTATGAATCTATTTCTGTTCACTTTATGATACAAAGCTTATTCAGTTATTCTACCTCTTGTTCAATTTGTTACACTTGCTTCATTCTCAAAATATGATCTCAGGTGAATGGGCTCTTCAGACAAATGTCACTTTTTGCACCGTTTAATTACTTTTAACTTTAATTTCTGACTGATTCATATTTTAGCACTTCAATACTTGGATGAAGAAATCCCATTTAAAATTTTCTTTACATAGATAGTTATGGGGGAAAAGAATTAAGATTCAAAGTTCTGAAAAGGAAAAAAAAAAAAAAAAGAAAGAAAAGCAATATTGTTTGAGCAACGGTGTATAGATTTACCACACAGTCTCAACCTTACTTCAGAAAATTACTTCACATACAGAACACTGGAAGATTGAGATATCCTGCCAAAAAAAAAGTGAGTGCATCAGCTTTAATCTAAGCAGTAGAAATTCTAATAGTCAAACTGTCAAATTTGAACAATAAGGAACACCTTTTTTATTTAGGAGCTGTTCCTCATAACCAGATTTAATCAAGCCTTCTCTCCATTTGCATAATTTTTTCAAAACGCGAGGGATAATGCTTTGCCATTTTCAATCTTTTTTCCTACATTATGAGAATGCTTCTTTCAAGTGTGTCTTTACAGCGCTAAATAAGAAATTTTGTCTTCAGGAAAGCATTAAATCTCTTTGTAAGCTTGGCCTTACCAGAAAAATTAGACTTCCTTCTGAGACAACGGGAGTATGGGAGTATGTTTTCTTTCATGAAATGTGTTTAGCAGGCGGAACCCAAATCCTCAGTCAAAAGCTGTAATAGTGCACAAAACTACGTTGCTTTGGGAGATATCTCCCACTTCTTCTGTTAGATATTATTTTAGGCAGGAATGGCTGGCTATTCTGTTGTGCCTCCTTGCCTCCAATGCCTGACCTCTTTGCTCATTCTGATACAAACCTGCAAACAAAAGACAGACTTCCCCAAGCCATAACTGTTTCCAGCTGTCCTGATGCCCTACCAACTTTCTGCTGAATTTCATGCGTTGAGGACGGAGCATGTTCCAGGATGGAACTGAAAGCAGGCTGAAATAAAAGCGACAGGAAAGGGTTAAGAGGACTTACTGGTACGTGGTGGGGCTGACATTGATGCGGCGGGGGTGACTCCCTGACTCGAACTTGCTTGCCAGGGTGACGTTGTTCCCAAAGAGACAATAGCGTGGCATTCTCACACCAACGACGCCGGCCAGCACTGAACCTGAGTGGATGCCTATCCTCATCTGGAAAAAAAAAAAACATGAGATCCACATCAGGCTGCCTCTCTTGTGCCACCAGTGGTAACATCATTAGCACTCCTTTACAAGCAACCCATTCAAGTAAAGAATAAACCAAAGAAGGAAGAGTGAAATGGAAGAAAACAGGCTCTTCTGTTCCTCTAGCTTAAATCAGGTGCAGTTAAAAGAAGGAAAAAGAAAAAAAGACTATTATCTTTTCACTAAAACTATTTTCTTCTGTGCACATTTGCTGGAGACTGTAACAGTCAAAACAGAAATCATGAACAGAATAGGATGGGATCATCCAGAGTTACTGCAATATCAGCCTCCTAATCACACAAATAAATACATTACAGAGGTTATTTTTGCCACCCCTTCTAACACAGACTTTAAAGTAATACCCAATTTTTCTCAAACTGGCAGGAAGAATAGTTAAGTGGAGTGAATGAATAAGTTACTTTTATCTCCTTCATATTTTTCTTCCAAACTCTTCAAAGTCTAAGGTCTCACACTGTGAGACAGAGAGATACTGCAGCAGTGAGAATGCTGAAGACTGAGGCACCAATATTTGGAAGATTTAAACTCCACTGTCCATTACCAGTGAAAATAAGCACTCCTGCAGTCATGGATATGGAGAACAGCCCTTCTCCATATACGTGAGGTCAGTACCTGCCCTCAGTGAAAGACTGTGAGCAGGAAGTCTTGCTCACACAACAGCGAGCATGCTGTCCGCTTTCAATAAATAATAAACAATCTATTTACAATGTTTTCTTCTCATAAGATGGGAGGTGAATTAGTCATTTTGCATACAATTTTAGGAATAGAGCTAATGAAACCTATTTGTTCCATTGCTACTCTGCACATTTATTTAAAAATCACAAATTAACTGTGTGCTGTGACCTCTTCCGCTGTACATTCAATCACATGTAAAGGCCACATTGAAACTGTAAGAAAAAGCATTAGCTTTGTTTTCCTCTAAAATCACAGGGATGAGAGTATACATTAGAGAGGATGGAAAATATGACAGCAAAAAATGTACTAAGAAAATAAAATTTGCTTTTGCAATATATGCAGTGAAAGCTGAAGTTATTGCTGGTTATTTTGTTACTTTTGTTCTTTTCTTTTCATTGCTTCCTTTTAAATGGCCACACAATTTTTTTATCACTCAGTGCTTCAGTGACAGACATGCGGGTTCTTCTGTACTATCTTAAGAGCTTTTAAAAAAACACATGCTCCTACAATAAAAAAGGTAGATATATTCTCACAAACACAGGTTAAACTACACAGAGAGTGCCAAAACCTGAAGTTTTCATTGAGTGGAAGAAAGTTGATGTAGGCTTTCTCAATAAACCTTAGAGATAAAGCACATGAAGAATGGCTTACAATAAACCTGCACATCTGCTTTATTATATAGTTCTCTGCAAGAAAAGAGTTTGCAAACACTGATACTCTTGCCATGAAGTATTCCTTAGTGTGCCTTATTATACTGAGAATAACCATTACATTGGTCCTATAGTAGTTTTTAGAGAAATATGTTTACTTAAAAGTGTCTTTTTAACATTTTACTTCATTTGCAGATATGTTGTTCTGGCCTTTTCCTCACTGAGGTGAAAACTGTTGTGTGAACAGCTTAAGGCTCTTTTTTACAAAGAAAAAAATGTGTGATCAAATTATTAATATGAAGGCACTTATTGGGGCACATCAACATTTCACATTATGTTTTCAGTAAAGAAAATCTGCCTAGATTTAGACCATAACTTAGAACAATAATAACAGTTACACAAATACAGTTATAGCTCCCAAGTTATATTGTACATGTAGCTCTTATCAGTGTTTTCTCAGAACAGTCACCCTTAAATATTAATAATAGCACAGAAAATGAAAATACAGTGACTAGGATGCATTTTTTGTCTATCATAACTCAGTTTACTCCTTTTAATATATGTGTAGTACAAATTATGCATTTATTAACTGTCTTAAATGAAGCATTTTTAATAAAATGGGTGCTCTTCATCTGTACCAACTGTTCTTTTGTATGTTCTTAATTATTTGGCTAAAGATAAAAGGGAAGTATGTAGCTGAACTTGAAAGTTGAGGCATTATGCACACAAATGGAAAGATGGGTCTTTAGAAACTACCACAAAGAGAAGACAGCTGTAAAAAAACCAACCAGTAAATACCATTCCTCCAATAGTTAAGGAACAGTGAAGAGACTGACAAAAAGCTAAAGACATTTCTCAAGCATTTCTAAAGACATTTCTATGGAAGGCACAAGGGGAAAAGAAACATGAAATGGTGGGAAAAATATTGAGAGATCTGTGAGAGATCTTTTAGATAAGGAGGGACAACTTGAACTGAGGGCAATGGAAAAGGAGAAAAAAAAAAGATTAACAAATCTGATCTTTGCAAGAGCTGTAGTAATAGTGAAGTGGAGAAAAGCTGATGAGTCAGAGGTGTAAAAGAAAAGCAGCCTGCATTGACCAATGTAATGTGAGAGGAAAGACATGGCTAAGTGCAAAGCAAAAGAACTTTCCAAAACTTGTATAAAGGTGCAGCATTTGGATATTTTTTATAAGATATAAGATTGGATAAGGCACAAAGAGCAGAAATGTCTAATATCTGAGTGACAGAAAGGATAGTGATTTTGTTTAATAGTGATAAAGAAGATTCATAAGATGAGGAGCACTGGTCATCATCTAACGGGTAAACGTGCCAGAAGTGGTATCAATGAGAGCTGATAGTCCAGACTGGATTGCAAGAGGAAAGTCAAGAACAGACAGGAGCAAGGATGAATAACACACAAATATTTGTTCTTTTTCTGAAATGAGCATTCTGTCACTGAATTTTTCTGAGGTCCCAAATCTTAGAAAAATTGTATGTTACTTCTTTACACCTCCTCATTGCCAAAGCATGATTTTCCTTTTTTTATATCAAGAAGAGCTGAGGTTTTTACTTTGTTTAATTTTGTTTCTTTTTTATCTGCTGTGCAGTTCAATTAGTTGCAATAGCCTGAATGCCGTCTTAGGCATCATACTGAAAACTGCACTCTTACATCAAAATAAAGCCTATTCCAACTGAGATGAGAGTAAATGCAACACTGAAAATTCACAGCCCATCTACAATTGACTCTATGGGGAAGAGGAAAAAATATTTTAATAACAGTAAACAAATGCAGTAACATGCCTGAAGTAAATTTCATCATTGTTAAATTGTTTCTTAATAGCTTTTTCTGTTAATCAGTACTCCCAGAACAAAAAAAAAAAGTCCAGTCATTTTCATTATCGTCAAAGCTCTTGAGTTTTTTCTCTTTTGAAACCTTGTTGAGAAATGTACTCTCCTTCCTCTTTCCTTATTTCTCCACAAAATTTTCAAGGCCAAAATTAAAATACAAGTGGAAAGACAGTCTGAGAAGTACCACTTGTCTACTCAAGAATGCTTTTTAAAACCTCCTCAAGTCTAAATTTTTTTGACCAATATATGTGTGCATATTGATAACCAATAGAACACACTAACCTTATTTCCCTTCAGTCAAAACGGAGACATTACATTATAAGATTTAAAAATAATTCCTTTATTAATTAGAGCACAGGAAAATGGTTCAAGCTGTAATGATTTCTGAAAGGAAAACTAAGTGGGTTTTAAATTATTCCTCAAGCTCTTATGTACGTAGTGTTGTGCAAAAATATTTGCAGTCCTTTTCTTTTCAACTCAGAAATCATTCTTCACAGTCATACCCTTATGCAATTCTCCATGTTGTTGCTTATTAGTCTCTTTTCTTCTAAATAAAGCATAAATTATGCTTTTAAAAATAGATTTGTAAGCCCATAACCAAGACTGCAAATATTTTTGCACAACACCATGTACATAAGAGCTTGAGGAATAATTTAAAACCCACTTAGTTTTCCTTTCAGAAATCATTACAGCTTGAACCATTTTCCTGTGCTCTAATTAATAAAGGAATTAGTGAAATAAATTGAAAGACAAACTAGGAAGAAGAAGAGTCTGTGGGTACCTTTCTTTTTGTCTTCCAGTAAAGAGTAGTTGATACTAAAACATGCAAGCAGGCTTTCCAGCTCACACTAAAGGTAACCATGTAACTGTCTTCTGATAAGCACAAGGCAAAAGGAATGCTCATTTCCAAAGTTCTCTCTCTGCAACCAGCAATTTTTAGTTCAGGAATTTCCTGAGTCAAAAGAAATTCTTTTTGTAGAGAAAAGGTGTTTGATGTTCACAATGTTCTAATATGACCTACGATAACATTTCAGCATGCATTCTTTCTTCCCACTGCACACACGGAAAGAAGGACCTTAATAAACAGTTCTCACACTCTGAAAAACACACTCCCATGCTAGAAAGAGAAGTCTCAGATTGCTTCACAGGTTAACTGCATCCAGAAGGACACAAAATCCACTTTCTCAGAACTGTCTGCCTTATACAGACACAAATGAAGGAGAGGGGGCAGCCTGGCAAGTAGGTGACACAGTTCGGAAAGCAACCACAGGCAGGAGTGATCCTCCAGTCAGCCAACCTGGAGCTTTTCAAGCCTCAATAATGTGACTGACTGACAGCTGCTCAAGACTTTGTGCTGAGCTGAGCAGACCTCAGGGCTGGCACATGGCGGTGGCTGCATGAAAACAATTCCAGGCACACGGATGGCCCAAGCCAGAAAAGCAATTAAATACAATAGGAAACATTCTGCTGGATCAGGACTTTTGGTATCAGCTTCAACAATGTACATTGGTACCTGTACAGTAACATTTCTTAGATAAAAGCACTCCTCACTTTCTGACCTAAAATACTGATTGATACTCTAGTGTTTCAGGACAGAACTTCTCCCTTCTGTCCTTGCAGTGTCCTTCAGAAAGGGAAAAAGTCACCGCTTGCAGGGTGTCTTAGCTAGTAGCCCATGGCACACAGTCAGATTCTTTCAAAGAGAATCTGGCAAATACTGTGTTTCCTGCTGTAATATTTTCTAGCAGCTTCTACAACAGCGCTATCTCTAAATCTCAACATATGCCTTAGACAGGGACATTTACTTGTAAAATGTCTTAATGTAAAATAGACTCTCCAGAGCTCAGAGGTCTGAAATCAGGGCCACACACTGGTGAGTCAGTGTGCCTTTCTGCTCCTTCAAAGGACTGCAGGTTGGTAGGACTGACAGCTATGTCCTGGCATATGCTTTGGTGTGTGGGTTATCTGTATTCTTAGATAGATTTATAAATAGTGCCTTTCTGGAAAGGGACATATGACAGTACAGCTCACTACAGAATTGTTGCCAAGGAACAGACCTGCTCAGAGGAAAATTTAGATCACTTGGATTTCACAAGGTGTTCCATAGAACTAAATTACAGGATCTATTTCCCCCCTATTTGAACATCATTTGGAGAAATAAATAGTTAACTTTCATAATTTCCTAGATTTTTACTCAAAGAATTATTCAACCCATCTGAAGCAAAATACACAGCAAATTATACAAGGACAATGAAAAATAAACTAATAAAGAGTGAATGCCTTGGGATCAATAAATCCATTTTAAATAATTATTGGGTAAAGAAATCATGTGGTTTGTGCAAAAAAGATGCAATTAAATTATACCCAATGTGATGCACATTGCATATGTACATCCCTGGGCTATGATCTTGGCACACAGTCATTTTCTATTGAATGTGGAAAAAGGAGCTATGAAACATTTCTACATAAAGAAGCCCCAGACTTGAAGAATGAAATTATTTTTCTCTTTCCCTTGAAGTTCTTCCACTGTGATCTAAGCTAGCCCTGCTTTGAATAGTGGCTGCATTAGTTAACCTCCAGAGGTTCCTTGCAGCTTCCTTTATTTCACAGCTCTGTATTTCATAACCTGTACTGAAAAATATACACCTGTGAGTCTCCATCAGCAGTATGAGGTAGAATTAGATGAAGTGAAAACAAAAATGAAGACTCAGACTAGTTTTGGTAGCTCATTAGTTCTAGCATCAAAGGAAAGTTTACACTGGGGCAAGTTATTTTTGAGTCAAATGGGATCATGTGAATTCACGATGGCACTGCTCAGTGTCTAGGTTAGAAGAGGATTTGGGTCATCTGTAAGGAAACTTCTGACCTGAAATTATTTACTGGAGGGGATTGTGAGTGGAGAGGTGGGTGTTAAATTATGTAAACGAGAATTTTTAGAGCTGCTAAACAGAAAAATAAAACCTATATCCTTCCCCTAAGGTTCCCAAGAAGAACCATTAAAGTTAATGTACTTCCTCATTAGCTGCTTCTCACTCACCAATAAAACATTGCATTTCATTGCTGATGGGGTATTTAATCAAAAACACCTTTTATTGTTTTGATTAAATAGTAATTTCCACTGTAGGAACTTAATTACTATGTGAATCTGTGTGTTCAGGCACGTAAAAAAGAGCTAATCACTCACACAAGCCCACATAGCAGCGGAGGATTTTTCCCAGCCTCCCCTCCACTGACACCCAAAAAAGAAAAAAATTCATCAGAAAGTTCTCTTTGATCCCTAGTGTAGGAGGACATCTTTGTCTCACAGTGCCATCATATGACATATACTGAATGGATTGGGTGATAGCTTTAACAAGGATAAATGACACATGCTCAAAATATTTAAGGGAACAAAAAAACTGTGTGCAAAAAAACCCCAGTTTGACCTAAGTGTTTTAACCTCAAGAATCAACCTTTGATAGTTTTGCTAATTTAGTAATTTAAGGTAAATTTCAGTAAATTTCAGCTAATTGCAACCACCTAGAAATTAACCAGCTCATTTTTCTAGATGCTGCTAAACACAGGAGGTAAATAACCTCAGGGCTGCAGATCTTCACATTCTAAAATTGGCACACAGGAGAGGCTGAATCAGTCACTCCTGAAGCTGTCTAACTCTCCTGGTGGAACAGAGAGGGACATTTAATGGTAAGTTTAACCTGGACACGTCATAAACAGACAGCTAAAGAAAGGTGAGATGAATCCAATTCTCAGCCTGACAAAGTTGACACACTTTTACCTTTCCTTAAAATAATCTACACTCTTGTGCATAAATCATCAAAAATTTGATGTGTTGATGGCTAGGACCCCATCAGAAGATCATTCTATTTGTAGAACTGCAGAAATTTCTTCAGATGTTTTAATGTAATGGTCATTGAATCTAGCCTGCAATCTTTGAAACTGTAAAATGAAGTGACCTTTCAGTGGCAGAGCCATGCTGCATCTTTTGACCCCAGTACATGTTCTTATACATAGATGAAAGTCAGACTGATCTGCTTTGAGAAGAGCTTGGAACCAATCAACAAGGATCATAGCAGCTTTCAGATGGAACCACTGATCTTTAACAACCTTGCAGTTTTACTGCTAGAAGCAACCTTTTCTAGCCTCTACAATAATGATGTTTCAGAGTCCTCTCAAGGGCTTCCACACTATTAATGAAACCTAAATTGTTGCAGATGTCATTTAAACCTCTACCACCACTAGGTATGTTACTACTTTTTGCACGAAGAGGAGATACATTTTAAGTGTGTAGTTTCTACTGGATGCCCCAGCTTGCAATCAGCACCAAGGCAGACATCATCAAGATAAAAAATTATTAAACTCCCTGCTCCATATGGACACTGTAGACATGACAAAAAAAAAATCAGTGGGTCAGGTTTTGAAAATGTACCTGTTCTCTAAGTTGGGAAAAGCAGAGAGACTACTTCCTTCAACACTTCTCAACACTTTTGTTGTCTAACAAACAATACAGCCAATTAAACTGTTCAAGACATGATTGGATGTGGCACTTAGTGATGGTCTAGTTGACAAGGTGGTGATCAGCCAAAGGTTGGTTGGATTCAACAATCCGAGAGGTCTTTTCCAACATAAATGATTCTGTGTGATTCTGTGACTGTGATATAAACAAATAACTGAAACAAGTCAATATATGCACTCTTTTGAAACACTAAATCAAGAATGACCACATGAAAGAGGAAAGGTTGAGAAAACCCCAAACTGTGTAGAAAGAATGTTTAGAATTGCAGGCTGTAATAGCTAAAAAATAGTTTGTTTCGTTGTGAAGAAACCTAAGGCGCTGCTACCATCATAGAGACTTGAATACTAAGTGTGCAACATAACAACTCTTTCTCATGCTCAAATAAAGGATAAATTAGCCTGTAAAGTAAAGAAAGTTTCCATATGACAGCTGGGACATACAGATTCTTTATACCTTATTGGTTCCAATATTTGAACATCTCACTGTATTAGACAATCCTTAAGCACCTCACTCTAAAATGAAAATGCTGCTGTGTTCCTTTGCTTGTTCACCAGTTTGATTTTAAGAACTGCAATTTCTATAGACTGAAAATAAGACAGAGTAACATGATGCCAATGATTTTTGCAAAATTTACCCAACTCTTACGCCTGGAGCAAGTCTCCACAGCTGGCAGTGGCGATTGCATACAAAGGGAAATGAGGCTCTGTGACTGCATGGATCCCATAAACAAGAGACTAAAAGACTTCACCTTGGCTATAATTGGGAAGGGGTTTATTAATACTCCTTAGTGGCCTTTGTACTTCACCATCACAAAGCTGCAGATCTTTGCAGGGAAAGTGAATTTCCTCCCCAGTGAGTTCAAAATACACATTCACATAAAATGATTTTTTATGAAGTCTTTCAGACAGGCAAATCCAGACAGTTGTGAATAACTACTTCATGCAACAAAAGGAATTAGCACAAAGAGAAAGGCAGCTGGTTTGCACTGAACTGAGGATTTTAGCAAATTATTTAAGCATTTAGTGAGTCTCCTGATTCCTGTATAGACAGCACTTCAGCAAGTCAATCAAACTTTCTTGACATCAAAAAACAAATCATAGCAAAAGCTAGGATCAGAACTCAGAGTGTTCTGTACAGGTCTGTTACCTTCACTGAAAATCTTGGTTAAAAAAGGAAATTTATAAATAAAATGGTTAATGAAATGAATGAAAAATCACTCTGCAACTCACACAAAATGTAACGTTCTCTAATCCAAGATACAAGGTGGAAATCTACAAGCAATATCTGATTGTTATTGAACATCAGATGCACCATGAATAGAAATTATATACTATTTCACCATTTGTTTAAATTGCTTCAGAGAAAATTCGTAACTGCACTACAGTTTTAAGACGATTCAGGATAAATTTGAATGTTCTGGTGTTTTCATGGCTAGAAAGATTCTCATCTTACTTTCAAAAAATTAGCAGATGATGTCAAGAATACTAAAAGATCCAAACAGAGACTAATTGCTCTCAGATGAAGGTGAATCACTTATGGGAAGGAAAGATTTCAATGTTCAGTCTAATGACTTTCCTTCATTTCATTCAATAATCTCTCCCACTGTGTCTCACACTCATCCCTCTCTCAGAGACACACTGACAAAGAACAAATCATAGCAACACATACAGTTGTTTTTGGCTAGTAAATTCTGCAAAAAATAGCAATCTTAGTGGATATGTTATAATTCCTTTTACATAGGTTATGCACTTTGCAATTGCAAAAACTCAAACGTTAATATACTAAGCCAAGATTATCTCTGCCCATCTTCACCAGTTTTTATCAACTAATTTCTATTTCTATAACCCACAAACATAGAGACAAAAATTTAGATATACTTATGCTATTATTTGTGTGAATAAGACCAGAAAAGAAAGCCAGAGGCTTTAACTCTCAGTTATCCTTGAATGTTCTTTTGAAAAAGAAAAACTAATCTAGTTTGGGAGGCAGTAGAAGATGATGGTATGGCATATCTATAACTTTCTTGTCACTGCTCTCCAGACAACTTTTAATGACACTAACTGGGTGTATTTGGCTGCTGAGGGGCACAGACCCCCCAGCCCTGGATTTTGCTTATGCAGCATTCTCATTGCTTGCTGCTTTCCTGCTCCTATCTGATTATGCTTTATTTGAAACTTTTCCAGTCAAATTCTTTAACCAAGAAGTGGGTGAAGAATCTCTTTTGGTGCAACCTTTGCTGACAAGTCCTTTAGCTCTTAGTCCTGTTCTTTACTCCTTACCTCCCAAAGGCATGCAAGATGTGTTTTCATGAAAAGAATCCTTTTTTTTCTGGTGCCTTGTTGTTTGTCAGTGTGTCTCTGAGAGGAAGATGAGTGTGAAGATTAAGTATGACAATTTGATAATTTTTATTTGTATTTACTCGAGTAAATACAAATTTTTTATTTGTATTCAACTCGAGTTGAAATTTGTGGGTAAATGAAATAAAGTAGATGAAATCTCACCCATAGTTGTGTGTAATAAATAAAATGCAGCATAACTTATTTTTATTTATTGTATTTGTTAACGATCTGCAATAACCAACACACAATGCAAGTCAACGGATCCCATAAGCTGAATACATCCAGAAATATACTCTCAACTAAAAATACTCAATTCAAGAGAGAAAGTTGGGAAATTCTGAGTGAAGACCAAAATGAACTTGAGAGAGTATGCAATCATGCCACAACAAAGAAGTAATCTGGGATTATGTACATCATCTGATACCTCTAGTTCTTTCCTACAGAATTCTAGTCAACCTCACCAAGCCTATTAAGTTAAAACCTAGGTACTGTCAAGCGGTGTGATTTCTGAAAAGACTGAGAATCTCTTCTGAAAGTATTTGACTAGAGAGAAAATAAAAATCTGTAAATACTTACAGTTTGGCTAATTATTTCTCAACAGGGGAAGCATGATAATCATCTGTAAGTATGTGCAAGGCATTAATATCAGAGGGACATATGGGGACACAACTAGAAATAACACAATTTAAATGAAGAAATATCCAGCTTATCTAGGCCTGAATAGACTGTACTGTAGTGACAGGTTCCTGAGGTAAATGTGCTGTTACATCATTTCATTATGGCACTACTGAAACATTGTGACGATGTTGACAGGAAGGTAGATAGGATGCATTAACATATGTGTGTCTTTTTAAACTCTAACATCACACTGCATTGAAGGACAACTAATTAAAAAGTGGGGTTACATTTGAGGGTTTCAAATGACTGCTGCAAAGCCTGTTTTCCTGTCATCAACATATTAAGTGGAAGAAATATTTTTACTGTCCTGAAACCACCTAAAGAAATAGAATTTTGAATTTCAGTTCACAGAGAAATTAAATGTATCTTGGTTCACATTGCCTTTAGAATTTCACTAAAACTAAAAAAATGAAGATAGCAGCTGTGTTAAACCAATTTTACTTACACTATAAACTCAGATATTTAACTTCCTTTAATGTAATAATCACATGATGATCAATGATCAATGTCAACAACACATTTTGCAGTATTAAACACACACCATAAATAGCAAAATAGTGGAAACTTGACAGAAAACATAAATTTTTAGACAGTCATCCTTTCATGATGGACTGTCAGTTCTGTTAATACACTGCAATCATACTTAGTCATGTTATTTTGGCATTGGTCTGTTCCTCATCACAGAGAATCACAGCTAAGCTTCCTGTGGATAACTGTCAAAATAAACTCTTTCACAGCAAATACTTTGGCAGTTGTACGTTCAGCCTCCATGAGAACGAAGGGAAGAATCACCTCACTAAAGGGCAGCAACCTCCAAATTACAACACAGCCACATTCTATGTGGTTTGGGAGCACATGCCCCAACTGCCCCTGTTTACTCTACCTTGCTTCACTTTACAAAACGGTTTGTTCTGCATGAACTAGAAATCTGTTAGAGGAAATTAAAGCAGTCACTCTTCTCAAGATGTACACCAAAGTTAAGACGAACTCTCACAGGCATATCAGGATGTAAATTAATATTTGATCTTTCAGATATGTGGAGGCATTTAGTATGGTAGAGGCAGCATTTAGTATGAGGAACAAAATCATTCCAAGTTAAAAAATCTCAAAATATGAGAAGCATAGATGCAAGGGCCTCAGCACCAACTCCATCAATCCACCAATCCTTTTCTGTTGCTCTGATCTACTTGAAGTGCTGGCACACTTATAGTGTCATGAGTGACGGGCAACAGCAAAACTAAATACGTTACACTGGCCTTTCAAATCTGTGATCATGAATTTAAAACTTTAAGTGCTAAAATTCTAATCAGTGACTGACATTCTATAACAGTAAATCCATTACCAAGTAAAAAAGTTATGGTTCTATTAGAAAGGTTCAGCACTGAAATGTAAAATGGAACAAGGCCATCTGTAATTAGAGAGGTAAGGCTCATGAAATGAAGAGATTTACTTACATAAAAATGCTGTAGATGATCCTTGAATGAAATTAGTCAAAACATATTTAAGATTTCTCATTGCAAAAGTGTTTTAATCCCAGAAGCTTCCCACTTCAAGGGTTTGGCTTCATACACTTCAAAGCTGTAGCACGTTAAATTCCAATTACTTCATAAAAGGTAGGCAGTGTGTGTACAAAAGATACTTGCAACAAAAGACTGCATTATGGCATGTCTCAAAGCTCATTATAAAGCAGCTACTACACAGTGGACTGTGTCTGATAAATCACCACAATTTTTCTTCATTTAGTGTTACTTAGAAATTGATCTTGGTTTGTAAGCAAATTCAGAGAAAACTAATTTACTTCTAGTAATCCCCATGGGAAAGATGAATAATGTTCAGACTGCACGTTCCACAGACACCATTCCCTATTGTAGAACTGTGGGAAGAGTAATGAAAACTCTTTTCCTTTTCTCTGAAATAAATTAATTATTTTCTATAGAAATAAATAGAAGCTTCCTTCAAACCAGAAACCATCCAGGTTCATGCAGCTTAACTTAATATGCAAATTTGAGCAAACAGAAGCAGATCTTCTCCTTTAAAGAGTGTATTTTATTAATGTCTGTCTAAATCATAGAACAGCGTATCTCAACAGGCATGCAGATTTTTTTACAAATTATGCTTATGTGTGAAGAACCTGCTAACAAGGAAGTACACTTTCACACTAATCACAAGGAAATGTTGCCAAGCAAACACAATTTCTTTGTATCTCTAACTTCTGCCACACTGAGAAAGGCTGTTTTTAAATTTGAAATACCTTTAAAGCTATAACCTGCACTGAGCACTTAAGTGAGACACACAGACTCCAAGCTGTGTGAAGATAAGTTTGTTCAGATCTGACCCAATCTCTGAGCCATAGAAATACAGCACTGCTGCTGGGTCAGTCCAAGGAGGACTGTCCTGACACAAACCATGGCAGTGCTCAACACCCACAAAACCTCATCAGAACATGACTAATGAAGAGTAATGGCTTTCTTGCTTCCAACCAGCCTTCCTTGCTTCCAACCAGATCTGAGTCTTCTGAGGTAAAAATACATCACCTTCTGCTGAGTTCCATGTTCTGTGATGCCCTCGCTAGATTGTTATGGCTGCTTGAACTGGAAAAAACCTGAGCAGGTAACTCTGATATTTACCTGTCCCTCAGTTCCAGCATATTTCTGGTCATCTTTCTTTGCAGCAGATTTTTCAAAGCTATGCATTGAGTGGATTCCTCAGATGTTCATAGGACTGAAGGGAGGTTTTGTTGTAACCTTCAGGCATTTATTTATGGCAGCTTACTTGACTGCAGCTCCTCTTCCCTTGGTCTGCCCTCCTGGCTGTAAGTATAAGGTGACAATAAACCTGACCTCTAACTCCACAGTAAGAGTCCCTTTTTCCCTCTACATATCCTTTATTTAAATGAAGTAATTCATTACACAATTAGCATATAATGAATTTTTAAATATTTTTCATAAGAATGGAATCAGTTCTGCTCAGCCTGGAGACATATGGAATCTTTCCCAAAAATGATTTCTAAAAGTAACAGTTTTGAAAATGTGCCATTTCTTGTGGAGGTCATAAGTGGTGCTTCTGACGTCACCTCAGTGCAGTCCTAGAGAGTTTAAAACAGGAGGTAGCATCAAAGCACATGATTTAGCTCACTGCTTTTCCACCCAGTTAGCCCTGTGCTGACACCCACAGCTGACAACACAGTGCAGCAGATCTGGATTACACACAGAGCAGTGCTCAAACCTTGTTAGTGAGCTCTCACTGACTCAAAGATGCCTGGAAAAGGATTTGGGTCAAAGACAGTGCAGAATAGCAGAGAGCAATGCAAGCTGGTGAGTGGACAATATGATGTGGGATGCTTAGGATGGGTTTAAGGAGAACAGCAGCTGGGAAGGGAAGAGGGACCTGAGGCAGTTCAGACTGTGACACAAGACAAAACACAGGCCTTCTTGCAGGCAGTCATGGCAAGGAAAACAATACCTGTTTATCCATACTAAGCCACAGTGATCTTAAATACTGTAGCTACCGAATCCTAAAGGCCATAACCAATATGTCTGAGCATAGCCACATGGAGCAAAAGAAAATGTAGTTTATAGAAAATGACTCAAAAGCAAAATTCAAGACCAACAAAAGGAAGGCGAGAGGAGAAGTGCGGAGCAAGGGGACCAGTGACAGTTAAGTTTTGGGATGTTAAGCCCATAGTGAAACATGGCAGCAACAGAAAAAGATGCACATCCGTTTTTCATGCACCAGTTAGAATTCCAGATGTGCCACAGTACCCATGGGAAAACTGTAATTCCTGTAATCATACTGGGTTATAAAGGCATCAACTTCTGTAAATCCAAACTAATGAGAGAACACAAGTCACACTGTCATTTTGGAACCTTGTCCTACTAAATTGTCAATATGCTCAGGAAGTAGTTGCATCTGGATTATTCTTGACATTGTCATGAGAGCGTAAGACACATCAGGAGATGGGCTTAGCAATGTTTGCAAACAGTGAATTCAAGTGAATGCTTTACATAGATGGCAACCTCATAGTCACATATTCACACAGACCACAACCACATCCTACTGAGGAAGCCACAATTCCAGTTAAGATTTGCTCTTTGCTGGTGTTCTTGAAAAGGAAGCAACACAAAAGCTGGTATTACAGATCTCTCAGAAATTTCCATATATTTCAGTGCTTTCTATAGCTGGAAACCTGCTATTCAGTTCTTATGCATGCAGATCTGCTGTCCAGAATTGATTTTCCTATTGGCTTCTTGCTCCTTTTCCATTTCTGCAGAGGAGAGAGGAAGAACTTTCAGGAAGCCAAGCGGGTTTGGTTGGCTTTCTGGTCTTCAGAAGACCAAACTAAAAGCAGTCATCTAGTACAATTTGGTCATAGCTCCAACAGAGGCATTTACAATGTAATTTTTGGGGGTTCAGATGTCCACTAAGCATACAAGAGATTCTAAAACTTGTATTTACCTCACGCTTTCCAATATTTCGAAAAAACATTTTGATTCTTCTTGCAAAACATTGTTTGAAGCTTAGATTTCATTTTAATATTAGTTTTATGTGGGCTGTGCAGAGATGATTCTTGCTGTTAGGGTTAGCAAGAAAAACATTCCATTTCGTACACATTGCACTTTTTAAACATCTTTTCTGAGGAACAGAACTGAACTGACAAAACAATGACAGGCTCAAGAACAGCCATTATCCTATTTGGGGCTTAATGGTACTCCCTCATAGGGAGTGTGGGACACTCGCATTTTTCTAATGTAAGCCACAGAGGCTAAGCTTGGTTTTCCTCACTCCCCTTAAACACTGGCTGCTCTTAATAGCTTTTTGTCTTACCAGAAATCCTGCCCTATTTAAAAAACCCTACTAAAACTAATGAATTTTACAGTAAAGCTCGGTTTAATATGAGCAAAGTATTTCACCAAAAACAAATGGAAAAAAAACCTCAGGTGGCTCTTCTTACAGAACTGTTAAAACCAGAAACAAGCATGAAATACACCTACTTCACACTTCTGAAGGGAAGTGGAACCCTATATTACCACTATCCAGGATGCAATGCTTAGTCTCACTGAAAACCACACTGGAAACTCTGAACTGTCTTACTGATTGCAGTTTGTAGACTGTGGCTCCCTAAGTTCGTGAAGACATACATGGAGAGACAGTTCTACTACAGGAACTGCATTTGTCCATTCTGCAAAAGGTACATTTGCAAACAATCACATTGATTCTGAATGGCTGTTCATTTCTTTTTAGTCATCAACAGTCAGACCAAAAAACTTTTTCAATATGTTCACAAGGGAACAGATCTTAGCAAAATTAATCTCATCTCCTGCAAACAATAGCCTTCGTGTGTGAACAAGAGTAGGCTTTATTATTCAGCTATTTGCCATTCATTCTCATGCCTCAAAAGCTTTTCTTCTATCCAGAGAGCAAGAACATCACATAATTTAGGTAACCAATACACACAATGCAACAAATGGCAAACATCAAAGAGCTCATGAAAAACAAAAAGGCCGAAAATTCTTTGGCAAATGCTCAAAAGCAATGAAAGCTCTGAGAACAGAAGAAGGGTGTTCTATTTTTCACAATATTTTTATGACTAGCAATTTCATAAGCTTCCTATGAGCCTTTTGAGGAGGAAATGGCAATGTATAAACAAACCAACAGGACACGGTCTAGTGGTGGACTTGGCAGTGCTGGAATAATGGTTGGACTTGATGATCTTAGAAGTCTTTCCCTACATAAAAAAATTCCATAATTCTATGATTCTATTCTGTAAAAATCTGTAGGGTAACCACACTTAAATAGCTACCATGATCTCAGTCACAAAAGATAGAATTTTTGTTGCTTTTGTTATCTGAGCTATCCTAGCTATTAAATATGTCATTCCTTCAGAAAAAGAAGTTGACATTTAGCTGCAGAGATCTGTGACTAGGAACAGGCAATAAATTAGATAAGAATGTAAGAACAACTGTACCGAATCAGACCAAAAGACCATCTAGTCCAGTACTGTGGCCTTGGAAGCAGACATAACAGACAGCCCAGTATGCAATGGATGGTACCCTGGAGACAAATGGGCTTAAATGAAGGATTCTCTGAAGCCTTTGAAGATTGTTTTCTAGTTAGAGAAAAGGTTCCAGGGAGTGCCAAACAGGATGCAATCATGCTTTGTTCTCATTGAAGTTTAAGCGAGACTAAATTCGAACATCAAATAGCTTCCAAAGAGATGTGAAGTTCTGTGATGAACATATACAGAAATAAACCCCCTAAGTTTGAACGCCATGTCATCTTGAATTTTTACCTTTGAAAAAGTCATTATTCACAGTGAAAGGAGACTGATATTTTGGATTTAGAAATAATGAAACTCTCTTCATCCTACAAAAATTTCTTGTCCATGCTAATTTTAGCATATATTGAAATTAAATTAATTAGTGTTTCAGAGTTTATATAGGAAAATGATCATTAATTTTCATGTTGTCTTGGTGAATATAGGTTAAAACTTACTACCATGAGAAAATTCTTGAAGACAAATAGACTTGTAGCATAGAGAAGAAACTGCTCAGTCTTTCTATATTTACATCCCATTCAGTATCTATGAACCGATGGTCAGAAATTACAGTTCCTCCTCAGAAAATCCAAGTCTGAACAAAGGTAGCTAAATGCCAAAGATTTTCTACTCAAGTAAAAGAACTTGAGTCCCAAACCACTTACATGTACAAATATGTAGTTACCTCATCAGGTTTGAAATTATCTATAAACACTGGACCATATTTGATTAAATAAATATACATTTTGGTCAAAAAGACATCTGAATAATGAAGATGTTGTCTAAGTTCAAGCAACCAGTGTGCTGTGGGATGATCGCATTTTTAAAACGTTATACAACCAGTTCTGTAAACTGGGAAAGATAAATAAACATACACAGATGCAAATTGAAATAGCAAATAAATAAAATATCAAAGTCCTAAAATCATAGACTATAAATACAACTTTTAAGGTATACTGTCTACTTTAAAGGTTGGAGTGTGTAGTGGTTTTCATTGCTTTACTTGAAATGCCCCCCAAATGCCTGATTTGCAGACCAGAATGCTCAATAATTTTCTTGCTGTCATAACACCTTGGGATCACAGCATTTATAAAAAAATAAAAAAACAAGAAAAGCTTATCAGAATAACAGGGGGATATGCATGTCATTTCATATTATATACTTATTGTCACAGTCAAGAAAAAGAAAAGACTTCTTCAAGTTAAGGTTTTGTAATAGTCTGCTTCTTTTAAGTAAATCATATTGATGCTCCCAAAGGAATAATTTTGTGAAGTGTTGTTTGTGGTTACAGAGTGGGCACTACTATGCAGAAATGACTGTAGTAAAGCAGTAACAACAGCAGTTAGTCCCTTTCCCAAAGAAATGTATGGCAGTTAAAACATCTCCCTATTTTTTGGATTCTCTTCCTTCTGGTAAAGGTTGTTACTAATTTTTTTCATCCATTTTTTAAAGTGCATCACAAATGGACCTACTACAAAGTAAGTTGTCACAGAAAGAAAAATGGGTATTCTACAGAGATGATAAAAAAGACAATTTTTCAGAAAGGCACATAGGGATTTAATTACTCATTTGCCATTAGAATTTTTGTAAGAGGTGTCACTACCTCTACAGGAAAGTGAAAACACATGCTGTTGTAAAGAACATGCTACGTCTCCCAGACGAACATAAAATTTTAACAGTGTAAACCTATCATCACAGTACCTGGCCCAGGGTAACCCAAGAACTCAGTGAAGTTTGGATCTGTGGGGCTGGGAAGCAGCCTTGCTGAAAGGGATCTGGGGGTCAGCTGGCAGGGTCAGCAGTGCAGCAACAAAGGCACACCAGGTCCTGGGCTCCATCTGCAGGGGCATGGCTGGCACAGATGGAGACATCCCCATCCCACTCTGCTCAGCCTTTGTCAGAGCACCATGCCTAGTGCTGGCCTCACAGATGCCTTAAGTTTTAGCTTTCATGTTTTTCAGACCCTGTGCTGCCATGGGGTGTAGCTCTGAGCCTCATATTAAGGGCTAGTCAGCTCTCTTCACAGAGTACATAGACAAAACAAATCCTTTTCCTGCTGAAGACCAAGGACAACTTTCAGGCCCAAAAGCATAAATAACGGTGGACTGAAGGGAGGAACAAGAAGGATGGGACCTCACAACCCAAAGCTGTAACTGGACAATTAAACCCCAATATGCAAATGGACCAAAACTTATAAAAGTGTAAGACCTCATGACCGGTTGCCCATTTTGTGACAATTTTAAGTCCACCTTGGGTGTAGCCCTGGTCAGGCTCTTGTCCTGCCCAAAGTGTACCCTTAAAGGCCCTTCAATAAATATCTACTTTGTTCTTTAGCTCTGTCCAGTCTCTGTTTCAAGTCAGCCTTCCTAAAGCATCACCACTGTTCAGGAAAGACACAGACAAACTGGCGTCCAAAGGAAAAACACTGAGGTGATGACAAGGCTGGAGAATCTACCCTGTGAGGGAAGCCTGAAGGAGCTGGCCCTTTTCTCCCAAAGAAGAGATACCTAAGGGAGGAAACTCATCAGGAACTCATCAGGAAACTCATTTAAGTATTCCAGTACTTAAAGGGCAGGTACCAACAAGACAGAAAGTCTCAGAGGACACATGGACATGACAAGGGGTGACAGTACAACTTGCACCAGGAGAGGTTTCACCTCAGCATAAGAAGGAAATCTTTTTACAGTGAGAACAATCAATCAGTGGAAGAACATCCCTAAGGATGTGGCAAAGTCCCCATCAGTGGAGGTGTTCAAGCTGTCATTGGACAGGGTGCTCAATAATGTCATCTGGGCACAAAAAGTTGGACCAGCTGATCTTCTGAAGTCCTTTCCAACCTTAAAGTTGTTCTGTGATTTTGTGATTTTTGATAACTTTGTTCTAATCAGTTTTTGGCATTTTAGATATTAAATTATGCTGAAAGCTTTAACCAGTATTAGAATATTTAGCTAAATGTCAAGAATTATCTTATTCATCTAGAAAAACTATATCTCAGTAAGAAATCATCCAGTGCTTCTGCTTTACAGCATGGAGATTTTGCAGGAGGGTAAAATGAGGTCTCAGGAATATATCTCTTCCCATCTTCCATCTCAGGGTTGATTATTTTCCTGGAATGAACTTCCAAAGCCAGACAAAAATCAGGTCTTCCTTCAGGATAATAATCACTTCAACTCCTCCGAGTTCTGCCAGGTGGAGAAATCCTTATACATTCTAATCTACTTTTCCTTATACTACTTTCCCCTTTCTTTTTATTGATGCAATTAAATAGGTCACATGGTAGGACTGAACATCCTCAGATTATTTGTGCCTTCTTTTCCTTCCTCCTCCATTAAAAACTAATGTTCTTGCCTCTCCTCTCTTTTTAAAATACTAAAGCAAAACAAAAATCCAATATAAATATGGAGATTGTTTGGCTAAAAAAAACCCCCTTCAAATTATTCAGCATAAAGTCTCTGAAGAGGATTATTTGCATTGAATTACTTTTACCCTGGTTTAGATTTAAAGGAGGTATTTGAACAGAAAAGGCTGTCACAAATCCCTCAGAAGTATTGGCATTTTTTCCAAAATACTCTATGCCTCATCCAAAAGGAAGCTGAAATATCATGAAACATTTAGTTTATGGATTTATTTATGACAGGAAATGCATTCTTCCTTAGGGAACTAAACTATTCTGAAACTGTTGAACAATGTTGCTGAACTTGTCAGCTTCAAACAGAAGGCCAAGTACAATCCTCCAACATCCACCCCCTATCTGAACTGTTCACTCAAATATAGCACAGCGTAATGACTCACTGTTTAGCTCACAATAATGACAACAGTTATGCCAGAGTTTTTTAACTGGTGCTTAAAACTGCAGACTTTGACTTTTCTTCTCTGAACTGTGTATGTTGCAGAGAATGGGGGAAGGCAAGTAGCAAACTGCCACTAACGAATGTACTTTCTTCTTCTTGAGTTTGCAGAGCAGATGCTGGCAGCTGCTCCTAAAAATTCTGTAACTGTGGATACCAGAGTATTGAGCCAGATCTGCATAAAGGTTAAAATTTCTACAGAATTACCCAGTGTGGCTGAGAAAGACACTGATATTCATGAGGCAACCCACAGGCAGCTCCTCTGGGACTCAGTGCAAGGCTCTGCTTGTAATCCTGGGTCAGGAAAGAGTAGGAGGACTGAGGTGCTCTTCCTTGCAACATGGGAAAAAAAATGCATCTTTCAGTGAGCATAATCCTCCCAGAAAAATTATACTGAGGGTACAAGAGAACTAATAGGTCATGGAGAGGGGAACAATACCCTTCAAATGTGTAATGGAAGTCATACAGTATAAAACACTGAAGGCAGCTCAGCTCTATTTTATTTTTTTGCTTTTTGTATTTCCAGTTGCACCTTATCCAAAACTACTCATGCAGTAGCAGACAAGGGAGAGGGGAGAAGGAGTAGATGGGATGAGGCCCTTTCTTGAATCTTTTTCTCCATGCTGCATCTGGATGAAAGAAGGAGCTATGTTAGCACTGTCACCTAGCCCATGGATGCCCAAGCTGCATTATCCAGGAGGATGTGTTACTTTTGCACACTGCAAGGCTGCTGCAGGTATATTACCATCTCTTTCTTCTAGTGGAGGTTCAGACCACAGGATGAAGTAGATTTGCCCTATTCACTGCTGAAACCTACTTTATGGTATACTTTGATTCCAGATAAAATAAACCATTTGGATTAGGTGACTAAACTGTTGAGACCCTTAGAAGAGAGACAGAAATTGGGTATCAGTGATTTGATGGTAGTTGCAAAGCAACATATTGTCCAGTTTAGGAAAGACAGTGTACATAACTGAGATTATCACAGTAAATAAGTATCACCAGCACTGGACAGAACAGGCTTTTCAAGCAGGCAAACCACAAAGCAGGGGCTGACAGCTCGGTCACTGAAGGGAGAGGCAGACGCTGCAGCAATGCAGCACAGGGCAGCAGCTGCCTGACAGCATCTCAGCAGCTGGAAACACAGATATTGAGGTAGCAACCACTTCTACAGCTTCAAAGGGCATGGCATTTTCATCTCTGCACCTCCCTCTGAGGCCTCTGGGATCACCTGTGCCTATTAACGCAGCGAGGCAGGAACCCAAGCCTAGCATTTTCTGGTCATGCTTACTGCATAAAAGCCAATCAAGCACTATTTTAATGCATAGTCTGTGCTGTTTCTCAGTGTATTACTGCTAATCTTCTGTGAGTCCTTGCAGGTTTGTATATTCTCATATCACTATTTTTTTCAATTTTTGTATAATGTTTTTCATCTCCATCTCAGGAGATAAGAAAAAATACTCCTGTAGTATAGTGGAAACCTGACTTTTTAATTTTATATGACAAGAAACATGCCAATGGAAGAAGAGAATATACATTTAGGACTTAGGAGAAATAAAATTTCAGCACTCAGCTACCCTGGATTCCCTAGCCCAATTCTTTAAATATTCATGAATTACTTCAAATTTTATGTCTCTATTATATATAAACATAAAACATCATTTTACATGCTGCAATTCTAACTTTAGATTTTTGTCTAATATTCCCTTCATAAAGGTGCAACAATATCAACCTTTTGAAATGCTGTATACACCACAGATTTAATTATTCATTGATCTGGTTGTTGCGTTTCTATTGCTGTCATTGTTTACTTTCGTCTGAATAGAGTCAATGTAAAATAATAACGACAGAAAATTTCAGCTTCAGCATGGGAGTTCTCCACTGACTGCAACAGTCAAAGCCAGAATGTGAAGTTCTGGCAGCTGCAAAAAATGTCCCAACCCAAGTCCAGGGGCAAAACTGTATCATAGGATATCTTCCATCCTAGATAAATGAGAATTCAGAGGTCTTTTTCCTCATAAAGAACACAAGTTCAATGCTTTACTCTCTTTAAAGTTCTGGGGTTTTTTTTCCCCCAGATCATTGTCCCAGTAACTACTGGTATTTAGTACTCTGAAGTGAGTTTTGATCAGTGACTTAACAAAATCTGGTAGATATGCCTAACAATTTGTTTTTTATCATAAAGTGTTCTCAGCCAAAAAGTGTTTTCTATGGAAAATTCCCAACCAGTTCTACTACTAGCCAGACATCTGGAGCATTCGTTGGAGGCGTTTGTGTCTGCAGTGACTGCTGAACCGTGAGAGATGTCACACTGTGACCTTAATGCTAACCCCACAACCCAGCTGCATATCCTGGGGGCCCTGCAGGGATCTAAACCTTGAAATCCTTGCTGGTTTTCCCTCTGCAAGTACTTATAGCACCTAGAGAAGGAAACGAAAGCATCTGTTCACTGTGAGGCACCAGGACAAAGTTACAAGCTAGGTGCAGCCATCGCAGCAAGGTTTAGCCTCCCTTAGGGAACAGAAAGTATGACTGAATTACAGAGGCGGTTCCATACCCAGCTAGATCTACATGCTGTGAGTCAAAGAGCTGTGAACATGTAGTAATCACTGTGAACTAATCAGCTGTGGGAAAGTTCACTAGGTGCCCTGGGTAACTGCCCTGGTTTCTACAAATACGCTTTATCTCAGCCACAGGGACAAGAATAGATGGAATGGCACTTGTGCTTCCTATTTGCCACAGACAAAATGTCAGAGAACACATGGCATGGGAGGAGAATGGCCAGGTCTAATGATAAAACTTTTTCTCAGCTGATCATCACGTTATTAATTAGCTCTGTGCTTGTCTTTTAGCTCTCTCCCTCCCAGCAGTAATTAAAAAAATATATATCTTCATAGCTTTGTAGCTTACTCAAGTTGGGCTTACACTGGCTTGCCAATCCCAGTATCATGCCTGTGCCTGGGCAGGCGGATGCTTAGCTTGTGCAGAATCAAGTCCTCGTAGCTTTGAAAACCTACCTTTAGCATCTACTGCAGGCTTCACCTAAGAACTGAAATGTGTGCCATCTGAAATAATGACCAGCCCTTTGGGAAACTTCCCTCTTCAGCAGACTAAGTGCCAGTCTAATTTTTCAGACCAGAATCTTACACAAAGCTGCTGCTGTGCACCCACTAGCCATATAAACCCCACTTTGCCTTGTTACTGCAACACATGCACTAACACTGTCCAGCAGTGGGTATAATATACCACTGTATTTGACAAAGTCCCTTCAAAAGAAAAAAGTTGCAAATAATGGGTGTGGTTTGGGATTTTTAAAGATTATTATTAAAATCACACAAAAGGAAGCAGTTGAGTGAAAATGACTGGAGGGCTGAGGAAAGTGAATTTTCCCTTAGAGTTAGTCCAAAAAAACCTTGTAATTTCCCACATTCTCTTGAAAATGTGCTTCAATCAGCTCCTCTCATTTTGCATTTCCAGAGGCACTGGGCCAAACTGAGGAAGTGCAGACATGAACTATCCCACGTCTAGGGAATCATTACCAGGGCTGACTTTGCCTCACCATCTCCCAAGCATGCTGTCAAGAAAAAGTCCCAAGCTTCCCTGACATGCAGCTCTGCATGCTCCCCAAAGCTGATAAACATGAAACTGCAAGCTCTTGGAAGTCTCTTAATGCAAAAGTTTCTTTTGCGAAACTGTTTCTGATTTTTTTCTTTCAACACAAGGGTATTTCTAATTCCAAGTTCTGCAGGCTGAAGTAGGATATCATATACCTTCCAGAGTCTGATGTAGACACTGGGTACAAGGCGAAGTTGCTAGGAGACCACAGATGGAGCAAGGAGCATCGCAGTAGTGCAGCAGCTTTTCACACAGGGCTGATGAGAATGCCTGCATCAGCAGTCAGCCCTTCACAACTCAAACCAAACCAGACAACCTTTTGCTGCTTACATAAAGATGTACATTTGGATAGAACCATTAAATTGCTATGAAACCAGCACACCACAACCTGAATAATAAGCAAGGCAAGGATCACGGAAAAGGATTACACAGACAACACTTGCTACTCTCTCTCACTGTTTTTGGGAATGGCCCCTTCACTTAAAAAACAAAAATCCCATTTATGCAAACAAATGTTGGCACTTTTTACTTGTGTCCTGGACCCAAGTGGCTTATCTCTGAAATACAAAGGGGAATACTTAATGAACCAGCAGATGATGCTATGCACTCTAAAATTCATTACCCATTTCCATGTTATTTAGAAAAGTGTGTCACTCAGTGTGGCCACAAGCCATTACAATCCACAGAGCCCTTTTGACTCTTCTGTGCCCTTACTGGTGAGTCAGAGTTCATGCATTTACCACTTGGCAAGCAGAGGTTAGAGTAACAAATTCAGGGTTTCATTGTTTCAGTTGTCATGATCACAGGTATTCAAATAGATAACATAAACCAAAACTAATGCAGCTGCAAGTTTAGGTCATACATCTTAGACATGCTAAACTAATGGTTCTACCCGTAAAGGTTTATTTGTCACCTATATATGGAAAGATGAAGTATAGAAAGTCTGGATCACATCTAAAATTCAAATGGAAAAGCTGTGACTGACCAAAGTTGTGAACCCCTGTTTCAGTTCAGCTCCTTCCACTGGGATCATCCATCCTGAGAGGCCATTAACCTGTTCACTGCTGAGGAAGGACTTACCTGACAAATATTAATTCATGTATTTCATTATAAAGTAGACACTGCAAGCATGTCAGATGAATACAGACTAAATTTACTCTCTTCATTTAAGAGGGAGCTACAGTAACAAGCTTAGCCACACCTGTTCACACTGTCAGTGTTTGAAATTAGATGATGTTAATGACTACAGTAATAAAATAGCTTTGGCAATGCAGGTCTAAAGGTTAGAAGCTTCAAGTGTGTCAAGTACTCTATCTTGATAATAAAGAAACAACTGAGCCGAGTACCCAATTATGTGCCGTGCAAATGCAAGGTCCCACCTACCTCAGCTGGGAATAAATTAATCAAATTGAAGCCAGTATCAGCTAGAAATCTTCTACACTACTCTGTTTAGAGTATTTCACAAACTAGTCATTAGAAAGTGAGCAAAAAGAAAAGTGAGGGCATGTATTTGCTTCAGTTTGGGATTACAGTATTTACAGGTCTAATTTTCATGTTATGGTAACATACATAATTTCAAATATACATGACATTTTTCTGTTGAAGCAGAACATTTTGCAATGTGCTTTGAATTGCTGTGGTAGAGCTCAACCTTTATATTTTAGACAAGAACACCTGCACACAATTAATCTAAATAACTGTAGTTAATTTCAGCAGCTTCATGTAAATCATTTACTTTTCCTCTGTGAGTTCCCAGTTTTTATTTCTTCATGACCCTATCACATAAGCCTTCATCCACCACAAAAATAAGCAGATAATTTTCTCTCGGGAAATCTCATTAGTGGAAACTAGGTATATTCTGTCACAGCAGCCCTTTTGAGAAAAAAATCTGAAAAGGAGGTCTTTCTCTTTCTTTGGGATTACAGCACACATTGATTAATTAGGTAAGATTTGAAGCATGATAAAAAGTTATCCAAGTAATAATATTCTCCAGGAATTCCACATCTGCATTGCAACCTGTCACTAAAGGTCAATGTTGTGGAGAATTCTTACAGTATTATCTCTAGATATTAAAGTGAATGTAATTCCACTTTATCTAAAAAAAGTCTAGTAAAATACAAAGCACATCCTAAACTCAAGTAACACTCACTTAAATGTAGGAGGCAATTTTAAATCAATATTTTCAGACTAAAGTCATAAAGCACTACATATAATTAGTTGTACAGAATATAAATCAAAAGCGTGCTTCCAAAGTAAGATTCTATGCTGAAAGGATAAAAATGTGCATCAAATTCCACATGCAGCATCTGCAGCAAAAGTCACTCTACTATACTAAGGCCTTAGTGAGATTTTGCCTGTAGTAGAACTGAGGTTAAAAAAAATCACACAGGGACCTGAAGCCTTCTCCATCACTCACAGGGGAATGATCAGCTCATTTGCTGATACAAGTATTTCTTTCTAAGAAGGCAGGCTGTGCTACAACACTGATGATAGCATTTGTGGGTGCTGCTATAATACAGCACGCTGTCTCCTTCTGCAAACTAACAGTTTCTCATTACCCCTCAAGTCCCAGGCTGGTCACACAGGTATAGGGAGTGCTGGCACAGAGTCTCCATCCTGCTCGTGCATTTGTGCCTCTGGCTCTGCTGGAAGTGCTGAATGCCTGAGCACATGTCAGCTGCACACCGTGGTGCTCTCTCCAGCGTGTTCTGAGCTCTGACTCAGAGCAGGGAGCAGTATCTGGATATAAACCAGACCTGCTTCATACACTTGGCCACCATCCTGAGGTCCTCACTGCTCACTGCCCACACTAGCATTGCTCTAAGGGGCAGATTTTTCATGAAGTCTGCATGGGTGTACAAACAAGTTATTTTTGTGATCACTACAATGAATACCTTCATATGATAACTGTGTATCCAGATAACAGCCCTGATCTCATCATCTGTTAATGCACTTAATAGGTGAAAATCTTATCCTAAATTCTTGTTTATGTGATATGGTATTTTTTAAATTAATTCATTTACTTTCTCATCCCAACGTCTTGAGGTTTTAAGTGTCACTTAGTAAGATATCCGCTGCTATCACAGGGATGAACATTTCAAGAACCACAAAAAGTAAATCCTTGCATTCTGGTGAATTCAGCCTTGAGATGACAACAGAATATATCCAGCAAAGTAATTTAGAAAATACATATATTCCATAAACCTTCACACAGGGCAACCTAAAAGTTAGGTCATCTATTTAAGAGCCCTGTCAAGTGCTCAAACACGTACAGGTTTGGGGCCATGACCACTCTCCTGAGAACCTCGTTGGATTGCTTGACCACATCTTCCTTATATCCAATCTGAACTTCCCCTGATGCTGCTTTAACACATTTTTATGCACATGGAACATTTGCTGTTGGGAATCTGTGGCACAATGGGCTGCTTTGTGGGTTTTTTTTAAGTGAAAAACTGCCAACTAATAAAAATAGGGATCACTCTAGCCAATTTAACATTGTCTGGAAGGCAAAAGTCATGCCAACTGAATTTAGAGATAATGAGCATGTTTTTAACTGTGATGATCATTGACATAGCCACTAGGAAAAACTATGCATTCCTTGCCATTTATAGGAGGTCTCCTGTGACAGAGTGTAGACACTCACAGCAGACATCCACATTTAGTTTAAGTCCATAGATTTCCCTTACAAAAAACTGAAAAAACACACACACATTTTTAGGGCAAGATTCATCTCATCCTAGAGCAGACATCTAAAGTAGGACAAACTAGACTTCTCCGGAAGTCCTTATTGCAATAGCTAACAGGGTAAATATATCCACACGAGACACAATAAACTTTAAAACAAATTAGATTATGCCTTTCATAAAGATAAGCTTTATTTTTAAGCANGGTCATCTATTTAAGAGCCCTGTCAAGTGCTCAAACACGTACAGGTTTGGGGCCATGACCACTCTCCTGAGGACCTCGTTCGATTGCTTGACCACATCTTCCTTATATCCAATCTGAACTTCCCCTGATGCTGCTTTAACACATTTTTATGCACATGGAACATTTGCTAATGGGAATCTGTGGCACAATGGGCCGCTTTGTGGGGTTTTTTAAAGTGAAAAACTGCCAACTAATAAAAATAGGGATCACTCTAGCCAATTTAACATTGTCTGGAAGGCAAAAGTCATGCCAACTGAATTTAGAGATAATGAGCATGTTTTTAACTGTGATGATCATTGACATAGCCACTAGGAAAAACTATGCATTCCTTGCCATTTATAGGAGGTCTCCTGTGACAGAGTGTAGACACTCACAGCAGACATCCACATTTAGTTTAAGTCCATAGATTTCCCTTACAAAAAACTGAAAAAACACACACACATTTTTAGGGCAAGATTCATCTCATCCTAGAGCAGACATCTAAAGTAGGACAAACTAGACTTCTCCGGAAGTCCTTATTGCAATAGCTAACAGGGTAAATATATCCACACGAGACACAATAAACTTTAAAACAAATTAGATTATGCCTTTCATAAAGATAAGCTTTATTTTTAAGCACAACTTCCAGGTTAGGTACAAAGGTAACAACATTCTACAATATCACCATCCCTCCTGCCCTGAAATCTATTACACCTAAAACTGAAGGCAGAACAATTAAGAAATGCTGATGGGCTTCTCAGTACTTCTACTTTCAGTTTATGTGTGATGAACTGACTTCTTTCTTCTGCATTATAAAGGAGGTTTATTACCACTTTTTGAAAATATTTGGTTATTCCCAGGATTTTATTCTATACATATTTCCTCTGCAATGTCTTTATAGTCTTTCTTTTACAGGTTTTCCTATGCTGACAGTGAAAATAAGAGGAATTTTCTGAAAAATAATGAGTGGTAATGAAAACAGTCACAAAACGTGAGCCTCAGAATAAAACACACACCTTCAAAATTTCCCTACAATTGAAGCAATGACTCAAAATAAAGTGAAAATATGAAGAGGGTCTGGAAGACAACTCTTCCAGCATATACCAGTGTAGTTAGCACATTTTAATTAGCTATAGTTCTTGGAAAAACAAATACAATTAATCAAAAACACATATTTTAGTAGGATTAAATTAATATCTTCTTGGAAATATTCTTACATCAAAACTGTAAATGTTATGTCTTCGATATCTGCAGTCTTTTAATGCTTATTCTGTGTTCAGTGAATATTCACATGAAGCTAAATTTTCTTCAAGATCCATAGGTCGACATATTTTTTCAGAATGGTATTCTTTTCAATATGTTGGTATAGGACCAAAAGATGCAGAACAGCAGAAGAACCCAAAAATGTTACAAAAGGACATCTGGTTTTCCCCTTCCTGCTACCTCCTGCACCAAAGTAGGGGACAGAAATGGCATAGCTTGGAAAGGAAGCACATTAACAGTGAGGAAAAGCAGGCAGTCCACAGATTCTGCTTTTATGCAGGTTTACACCAATTTAGAAAAGAGGCATGTGGCCCATCAGAGCTGCAGACATGGAGATGCAAGTGTAAATTCTCTAGCAATAAACAGATTTCTACTGACAGAGAGCAATGAAATGAATCTGGTCGGTGTATCACCGACTGGCTGACAATAAAGAGCAAAGAGGCTATTACCTTAATAGGGCTTCCATCTGGAGTGAGAACCTCTTCTGAAAGCTCCATCATCTTCAGTGCCATCAGGGCAATGGCTTTGGCATGACTAAGGCTTTTCTTATGGAGCCCTGCTGCAACACAGTACGCATCACCTATTGTTTCCACCTGCAACAATCAGACAAAATCAGAGTGTTACGGCGTGATAATGAGAGGGGAACCCTGCTATTAGGGTTGCAACCAAATAGTGTTGCTTAAAACATGTGAGCAAAACATCCATAAATAAGCAATTAGAAAAAAGAGCATAATTACCTGAGTCTGCAAGCAGGTGCAGTCAAAACCCCCACACCAGCAGCACAGTGGTTTATCACCATTATAACCAAAGAAAATTGTCTAGAACAGTGTATGGCATCAGCTGAGATATAACAACATTCTCCCACAGCAGTAACACAGAAAATTGCATTTTCCTAAATGAAAAATTGCTTGCAGCTCATTTCATACTATCCTGGCTGAATTTGCTGTTGGGTAAGAATAGTGCTGCATAATTATAATTTGTAATTAGTATTTAATATGTTAGAAAATTATATCAGGAAGAGAATTAGAAAAAGCAAAACACCACCATAAAAAACAGTGAAGACTCTAACTTCTCATTAGTGGGCAGGTCTTCCTGCTATAATTTATGAATATTGCTACAGACTTTTGACTGCACCTTTGTCCCTTATTTTCAAATAAGAATTGATGTCTCTCTCTACCATGCAGGCTATCTTACTCTGCATTCCCTACCTGCAGGCATGAAGTTCAGCAGACGGAGCCCTCTGGCCTCTTCAGGCAAGCCTTACTTCTCTCTTATCCTGATTTGCTTTAAAAAGAGCTGGCCCCCAGGAGGAAGTGGGAGCAAAATGAATTGCAGAAGCCCTCTGGCTCTGGGTAAAGGCAGCCTGAGAAACACTGCAGCCCTCAAGGTCTGCAGCTTTATTTACAGCATTGTGTTTTGCAGTCTGTTTGCTCACACATCTGTAACATTCTCGCACAAAATCCATTAACACGAGCCCAAACAGACCTCAAGGACTAGCTTAAGTTTTGTGACATAACTAATCTGGCTTTCACCCTGCACACAACACTACAGGAATGCCAGAAAATACTTCAGCAAAGGCTAGGGTGAGAAGAAAGGAAGCACTGAGAAAGAGAGTTATTCAGAGAATAAATATAGCTGATTCTTCTCTCTGCAGAGAATTACTAAGCAGTAGGCCTGGATCTTCTCAGATCAATTTCCAGTCTTGATAAATTGGAAATAGTATTTCAATACAAATAGTACCTGAAAAAGTAAGCACTGCATGTAAATGTACCCAGAGCATGAACCTATGAACCTTCAGACCATGAAGTATGAGCAAATACTGCCCACCACCAAAGTTAATCTGCTGCAAGCCCACTGTGAAGTTTTCCACCTTAACCCTTCTGGCTGATTGTGTGGGAGGATGTAAATGTAGATGGGAAGCTGAGGGTTTCTCAGGAGCTGAGACCACGATTAGAGCGCCTTCAACACCTTTGAAAGTTCCTAACAGTAGTTGTATATAGAAAAAACATGTAGGAGCAATCAATACTGTAGTGTGCCTGCCTGTTTTACCCAAGCTGTATCTCAGGATGCCTGTCCACAAGAAGCAGACACTGCCAACGCCCTGAAGTTTAGGAGTTTGTTTCTCCAAAGACAAATGGATGGTCAACAATATTGCAATGACTGATAAAAAATGCGGAAACTGGACAAAAAAAAAATAAACTAGCACAGTGAGAAGTATCAGAAGTTAAAAAGAGAGTCTGGAAGAAAATAGATGTTTAAAAATGCTCTAAATTGGAAGGAAGCATTAGCAGAAATCCATTGTCATTCTTCAAAATCATGATAAACATCAGTAGGAATAGACTCAAAGGTGTTACTACAGAAAGAGCTCAATCTATGATGTCAAATACAAAAAATTAAATACAAATTCTCTTCCCTGTTGAATGACCTAATTTCAGAATTACTTTTCCACTAAACTTGGTTGCATAGATGTGGGATCATATACTGTTCCTGCAGTGTTCAGACAAAATTACTTATTTTGTTAGCTTCTTTCCCCTTGGAAATTTCCATAGCTGTAATTTAACAGCTAAATTTCACACACTGTACCACCAGAAAAATGGGACTGGAGCTGCCTCGTAATAATCTCTATATAAAAATAAAAATTATAATAATGCCATTACTCTTTAAAGTGCTTGTTTCCTATGGAGTTCATCTGACAGCAATACTGGAGAACCAGAGGAAGGACTACAACTGCTTAGACTAACCTGATAGTTTAAACTGAATATGATGAGTACTGACAGGCCTGTCTAATGATTTACCATTCTGTAACCCTATTTTCAGTCACATATTAAGATTTTCCCCAGCTAAGCTGAATTTATGCTGAAATTTTCATTATGAGTACCTCCACCAAACTTTAACCTTGGTTCCATGCTTCTTCAAAATCAGATTTGACAAATCTTCCAGAAGTTCCAGGAGTTCTTGTAATTCAGACTGTTCATGGCATTTTCATTTGGTCCACTTGTATGGAGTCATAAAATCATGGAATGGTTTTGGTTGGGACATTTCAAGACTATCTAGCCTCAGCTCCCCTGCCATGGATAGAGACACTTTCCACTAGACCAGGCAGCACAAAGCCCAATCCAGCCTGGGCTTGAACACTTCCAGGGGTGGGGCATCTCTGGGCAACCTGTTCCTGTGTCTCAACACCTGCGTTGTGAAGAATTTCTTCCTTACATCAAGTACAGTCACTTTTGGTTCATAACCAATGGCTATTGTCCTGTAACACTAGGCCTTGGTAAAACATCTCTCTCCATCTTTCTTATAAGCCTCATTTACACATCAAAGGTCAGTCACAACAAATCTTCTCTTTTCTAGGCAGAACAACGCAACTCTCTCAGCCTGCCTTCACACAAGAGGCACTCCAGCCCTCTGGTCATTTTTATGGCTCCCCTCTGGACTCTCTTTAAGACATCCATGTCCCTTTTGTGCATAGGACACCAGAGCTGGATGCAGTACTGCAGGTGGGGTCTCACCAGAGCAGAGCAGGAATCACCTGCCTTCACTTGCTGGCCACATTTTTTTTGATGCATCCCAGAGTACAGTTGGCTGTCTGGGCTGCAAGTACAGACTGCTGGCTCATGTCTAATTTTTCACCTAACAACATTCCCAAGTTCTTCTTCAAAGGGATGGTCTCAATCCATTCATCCACCTGTATTAATAATTCATCCAGTCGGTATTAATACTGGGGACTGCCCTGACCCAGATGCAGAAGCTTCACTTGGCCTTGCTGAACTTCACAAGGGTATATGAGGACATTAAAATAGAGAATTCAACAAGAGTGATACATCACACTTCAGAATTTCAGGCTGGGCCCCTGAGTGAGTCAGATGCACCCAGGGAAGAAGGGAATTTCTCTTGTCTCAGCTGAGGAGTAGAAATTGGACTAGAAACACAAAGCACTGCTTATAGCTTGCTTCAAAGTATCCTCTGGGTAGACCCTGAAACTGTGCACATCAGAGAGCAAACTACTCCACAAATATTCAATGTCAATAGGATTTAAAGAAAAGGAAGACACTACTCAAAGTGTCTAAAAATTGCTGCACTCAGTCTATTTGATGCTCTTCAAGATGATGATATACAGCAATAAAACTCCAGAGGAAATCTCTAAAATGCGATAAACTAGATTCTGAGTTTTTGACTTTGTAATGTGACTTTTAAGATGCATTAGTAGTAGTATATTCAATTTTTATATCCTTCCTAGATACATATGCAGGAAAAGATATTTTGCTTTCAGTCTTGTAAGACTGGAATGCCTTATCCTGCTTCTTCATAAAAGTTAAATATATTCTGTTCTGAATATTAAAGCTGTTTTTGCATATGACCAGCAGTTTACCATTAATAAGACTTAGTATATTTTTTTCCTAATTAAATTATATTTTTTTACTGCTTCTAATAGTTCTAGCTACTCACTGATTGCCTGGCCTACTCTTACCAACTTTTCATCCTTTTTCACTGATTTACACTTACCATAGCCAGCTCCACTGGAGTTTTCATTAATTAGGAATTAATACACAGCCCCATAGAAGAGAGGTTGAACTTGGATTTCAAAATTAGACTAAATTCTAAAACTTGTGTAATAAAAATCCCATATTAAATTTAATAATTAGTTGAAGTGTTTGTGTGTACTCTACAATTCAGGAAAACTTTCTAGACAGTTATGCTAACACTGCTCAATACTGAAGAATGATAATGCATGACACTTGCATCAGGAAGCAAATATCACCTGCTTTTGAGAAGTCATTTTCTATATACCCAGCTTCTGTTAGTCCTCAGTAGATACAGTATGTCTACTTTAGATGTGAACAGTAATTTTTACAGAACACCTTCTGTAACCCTATAGTAATTTTCTTACAATCACTTATCCTTAATTCATAACCATTTGAGATGGAATATGATTTGCAGATCAGTTTGGTAGCACAGAAGTCAGAATGTAATTTCTCCAATTCTAAAGTGTTCAGAGAACAGAGATTAATAACCTGATCCCTGGGCTGTTCCAGCAGGTCTCTTCCAACTACCAGCACCTAAGCTTTGTGTTGTCTTTCATTATTAAACTGAGAAACTGGAAGTTTTAGCCAAATGATATTCCATGGATATAAAGTCAGGGTGTTGTTCCAGTGACAATTTTTAAGGGAAAATGTGGTGCACTGAATAATACCCCTGCTTTGTATCCTTCATCCTGAATTCATGAATATGCACCAGTCATTAAATTTCTGAACTTCTAGAAGTAACGAAGGAACTGAAGTGTCACACTTCATTTCACAGAGTGACATACATGGGGCAGAGATACCATTTTGAAGAGAAACCTGAAATGGCAGGTTCTCATTTAAATTTCTCATCCAAAATACTCAGGAATTCAAACTGTCTAATGAGTCCTACTTCGAACCTTTTTCAAAACACAGCTAGGAAATAAACATAAAAAATATAATTGCAGGGGTCACTCCATGGCAATTTTAATCTGAAATTCCTACTGCAATCAGAAATATTAAATACATTGAAAGAAGTAGCTGGAGGGAGAATTGGCTCTAGTTTTAGTCCTGTCTCTCTCAGCAGGTTTCCTGTGAAAGCCTAATATATCATTTGTATCAGAACTATTGCAATGGAGTACTCACCAAGTGCAGTTCGTGTATTTTTAATGGGTTAAATTACACTCATATCAATAAGGCTTCTATGTTTACAATCCAAATAAAATGCATACCAAAAATGGGTCTGAAAATGCAAAAGTTTCTGTCTTTTTTTCAGTAAGAAAGCCTATCTTTAACAGCATGTTTTTTGTAGATCCTTCACCTTCCTCTGAAGGGTGTTTGTGTACTATTGTTTTCATCTCCAAAATACAGGGATGCATACATATTTATTATCTCACTCGTAAGGGTTGTAATACTTAGTACCCATTTAACCTAAAATAATTTATGTCACTGTCCTTTATAGCCTGTTCAATGGTGTTTTTTCAAAATAAATTGGAAATTAAAAGTGAGACTACCTTCCAGTTCAGAGTAAATAACTACAGGATACTCCTGCTACACACAGATGACCAGAATATAGGATTTCTTTGAAAAGCAAATATATAAGAATTGCATATCAAATGTTTGTTCAAGGCCTCTGCTCCTTGAGAAAAGGGTCATGTTTGAGGAAAAATATATTATGCTGCTTAATTTTTTGTGTGTATTTTCCACTGACATATATAGGTAATCTATACAAGTGTATCATACACATAAAGTTTAGATAGAATAACCAGATTTAGATATTCTTCAGCCATGTCTTGATTTCTTACCCTTCTTTTTATAGAGTAACAGATGTTTCTTCCAACTGAATTGAGTTTCCATATGCATCAAATCCTGCTTGTGGTCTCCTCCTTTCTGCTATTTTAATCACCAGAAATATTTATTTCTGCTTTAGTAAGTATGTGTTCATAATCACTGTAATTTAAGTTGGCAAGGAAACTTGGAATATTAAATAATTTCTTTATGCTCCACACCCTGTTTGCAGACACAGTGTACAAAGTGTATATGCTATATTTAGCTGAAGAGAAGATTATTACTAAATTGTTTCTTATCATATATGAGTAATCTGCCAATAGCCTGAAACTATTTTACTGCTGGGAGATACTCTATAAAACTTTGTTTTATAAAACTGAAATAATAACAAACAGCAGTTGCAATTACATCACTTTCCTCTTAAAGAGCCTGCAAGTGAAGAAGACAGAAATAATGAGCAGGGAAAGGGGTAATGGTTTAGCTAATTGCAGTTTAATGGTCTTCTGTTCATCACGTAACTATTCTCTCTGAGAAAACTAACTTATCTAGTTTGTGGGTCATTTTTTTTTACCTGCACTGAAGAGCATTATTCTCCATCTTAACCTGCCTCTCCTTTTGCCTGTTGCCTGTGCATGTTTACCTTCTCCCACCAAAATACAGACACAGCATTCTCAGGGCACAAAATGTGTACTGAGCAGTTAACACTTTTCAAAATACAGCACGTTAAAAAAAATCTAGAATTTTAAAACATATCTGTCTTTTATAGCAAAATCTGTGGGGTGTTTTTCCTAATAATAACATTATTTGCACCTGCATCAACCTACAGTTGATACCAGCCTGGGGAGACAGGTCAATTGTCAATTTGCTCTAGGGCTGGGCTGGCATCCTGAGTGTCATGTGCAGGCAGGATAACCTGGAAGCTTATGAAATTCAGTGAGGACATGTGCAAAGTCCTGTCCCTGGGAAAGAATTTCTCTGGAACTGATACAGCCAACTTCCTGAAGAGCAGCACTTTGAGAGAGACCCTGGGGGTCGCGCTGGGCAGTAAATGTCCCATGGGCCATGTCCTATGGGCCAGCAATGAGTCCTGGGAACAAAGACAGCCAGTGACAGTCTGGGTGTATGAACAGAGGGAGGTGCCAGGCACCCCCTGCTCAGCACTTGTTAGACTCAGATCCCACATCCACTTTGGGGGTCCTCAGAGACAGACAGAGATTGATAAACTGGATCCAACTCACTAGGGGCAAGCAAGATGGTGGGGGCTGGAGCACCTGGGAAAAAGGGCTGAGGGAGCTGAGCTTGTCCAGACTGGAGCAGAGGTGGTTTCATGGAACTTGAAGGGATAGAAGTGGGCTCTCCACAGCGGTGGAGGGTGAGAGAGCAAGAGACAAAAACAACGTCAACATCCTTATTGATTAGGAAACAGGGAAACCTGGGAAACTTACTGACAACAAGGTCTTACTTAGATAAAAAGAAGCTTTTTAAAGCAATCAAGCATCTGCAAACAGTGAAGATTTTCATAGATGCTTCAGCAAATATGGGGATAAGGAACATAATCTTTTTACTTTAGGGGGTAAATCTCAAAATGAAAATGCTAGAAAGAAGCTTGCTCTATGTGCCTGACATTTTGTAAGTAGCTCACAAGGCATGCTCTACTTCTTCAAGCAGCCACATTCAGTACTATCAAGCACAGACCATTATAATGCACTATTTTGGCAGATTCTAAGGTAATCCAAGCTTTAACTATATGGTGTACCCTTTTCCCAAATATCGATATTAATTATGTTATTAATTGTTTCAATGGGACTGAGTGATGATGAGGTATTTTGACAATAATCACATTCATTTGTATAAGTTATAGAAAGCCAAGCTTTGAATTAATCACCAAAGTGTTCTAAGGGACTCTGTTGAGACAGAACAGAATATCCGTGCTCAGTGGTGATGGGAGTTACTCCAGTGGCACAATAACAAAAATCAAAGAAAGTAGGAAGAAATAACTTGGGTGGATGCTGACTGTATGAAAGAAATTAAAATGCAGTAAAAACTCCTTTTGCCCAGTTAAAATACACTCCGTGCTTAACTATAACATGGCATCCAACTATAACATTATGAACTAACTGTAAAACACATGGAAAGTAGATGACACTAGCAGGGAAGAAGCAATATTTCAGCTGCAGCTGCATATTACAGACTGTAAGCTGCTAAGATGTAGCAGCTGTAATCTACATGGGTGAAATTCAGTTCACCTAACCAGAAATATATCTAATATAGCAATTTGAATGAGTTATTCACTCTCAATTCTCTTCATAATCAAGGAATAGAATGGGAACTCTTGCATCTGACCTGTGCTAAGAACCTCCTTCAGGAAAAAACCAAATCTCATACTTACTAATCTAAAAAAAAAAATCACACTTACCCTATAAAATCAAACTTTCCTCTGTTGACTGTGAGGATAAGTCTAAATTATTAACTCTATGCTAAGGTAGCATATTTCCACCTCTATCCCAGAACTCTAGAAAACAAAGAATTAACAAGATGATGTGAACAGGCAGAAGGGCAGATTGAACCTGGAAGTTCACAGAGGCAGGTCAATTTTAAAAGAAGGACATGGCAAGTTCTGCAAAATCAAATGGTCCTTTAGGAAGGCTGATCTCTAGATTGTCAGATGAACCAGTGGAAAAACTTATTGCACTCCACAGATCAGTTTCCTTTCCAGTCTTTGAGATTAATCCAGAACAGCATTTATTGGAGATATGAACCTTAAGTGATTCTTATGATGACCTTAACAACAAAATCAATGCTTTCTAACATATTAATTTTGATTTGAAGACTTGGATTTCATGTCTGAAGGGGCAAAGTCAGAGTAAGTTCTATACGTACTCCTCAGCTTAGACTTACCAGAGCACATCTAAGCTTCCTGCACACCCAGGCTGCATTTCCACGTAGCATATAAATATTAAAGGAGATAGTTTTATAAGTTTCATCCCAGCATGAGGCCAAAATTCAGGATGTGAATGGACATGGCACTGGAAATTATCAGGAACTACAGTAAAGTCCTATTCTTTCACAAAATATTCATTATCCTGTTTATACATATTTCATTCCATCTGCAAGACTGAACGACACAGTACCTCAAAACCATGTATTTCTTATACGAAAGCTGAAATGTCTTCCTTCCAAAGAAGGAGTACAGTGAAAGGAATAATGAAATTTAGCCTTAAGAGGAAATTCTTGCAAGTATAACTGTAAAGGAAACCTTTGAAGTTATTAGTATATCCCAAAGGGCTTTTCTTTCATCTGTTTTCTGCCCTAAGTTGTACAGCAGGAGAATAAGGAAAAGGCTCTGGTATATGGCAACATGGTGCTTCAGACTTATCATTTGGGCTTCATTATTCCTGTCCAAGACTTCTAGTCCAGCAGCAAACAGGACAGTTTTTAACTGGTATGGGACAAAGGCTGAAGAAAATGGAGATTCTCTCCATTTTAGTTTTAAGTCAACAATCTCAGCACTCATCACAGGAGCAATTTATTTGATACCTATATTCTACCTCAAGATGTAATTGACATCTCCCATATTTCCTTCTACCCAAATCATTCTCAGAGTATCTCTGCAGATCAGTAATAACCTTAAAATGTTCTCATTCATGATGGAACTCACATTATCAAGCGTCAGTCACACAAAAGTGAAGCTTCAATTCAATCTACTCATCTATACTCTTTCTATAGTAACTGAAGAGAAAAAAAATGGATTTTCAAGGCATGACGTATTCTCATCCTGATTTCTTTAAACCTCTTTTTATCCCATTTAGTACAGCAGGATGCAAATGTGTGTATCTTTGCTTAATTGCCTGCATCCATGCCCAGACTGTTGTTTGATATGCAAGACCCCTCCCATGTTGTCATCAGCATGCTTTTCTGGGCATTGCCTGAAAAACAGGTTTATGTGGGCCACAGGCTTAGTTTGTGAAACTCTCAGAAGACACTGAGGGACCTCTGTGCCTTTGAAAGTGCAGCACAGAGGGCAAGTTCCTGCTCCCACAGAGTATGCCAAGCCAGGAAAAGGACTGCATGAGTAGGCTGACTGCTACTGCTATGATACCATTTGTCAGCACAACAGCAAGATCCTGTTTAGCTCAAAAAAGTCCTGGATCATGCCATGCATATTTTGGCATGCAGGTCACTGGATGTTATTAATCACTAAGTGGAGGGAAAGCAGATTTGAAGTATTTTGGGCAGCTTATGGTACAAAGACTTGAACAATTCATTTAATCTAAAATACAGATTTTCCCTGAGACATTAATAAGTGTGTGTGCTCTTTCTCTGGAGGTGGTGTAAGTGCAGTCCAGAAAAGTCTTCTGTGAGCTGAGCCTAGGTATTCTTGATCCTGAGATAGGTCTAGATCCACGTTTCTATCTACACTGCAAAGAGTGAATACTGTCCTTTTTCAAATTAAACAACACCTGTTTGGTTTTTTGCTGTTGTGTGAATACAAATTAAGGCCTAATTCTGTTTGCATTTTGAAGTTTTCTCTAACTTTTTTCAACTGCAAAGATTTGTCAGCAAAGCTTTGAAACAGTTGAATTTTGCAACACCGTTGAAGGTTAACAATATTAGTCAGCAGTAAAGCACTATTTATAGATTTCCAAATCTCTGGTATATTCTAAAAAAACTTTCTGCTTTGGAAAGGATTATAAAGTTTTTAAGACAGGATCTGAGAATGCACTTATTTTCAAAGAATATCCTTCATTTTCTACTTAGTGTTTCACACTATTCTGTCTCTAATGCTTCTGTCTCTAATGTTTTCAAAATCAACTCCTAGGCAGTGAAATCTTGTGCCCAAGTTTCAAGGTAACTTTGCAACACTTCTATGACATGACATTCTGCTTTTGGAAATACTTCAGGAAAGCTCCTCCCATGTGAGAAGGGATGGCATACGGGCGCCCACCTATGAAGTTCAGAACTCTGTTCTTCTTTGTAAAGCTCATTTTTTTAAAGAAGTGACTTCCTATAAAATCAAGCTCCTTTCCCAGGAGTCTAATTAAGAAGCAATTGCTCTTACCAGGCCTGAGGGCATCTTATTTTTAGTGAATGATGTTACATACTGGCAAGTTCAGGAGCATTTTGCAAGAAAAGCTGTATTTGAATTCTTTCTACAGCACCTATTTAGCAGTCTTAAGCACAGATCTTTCAGCATGCAATACATGGAGGAACTCTTTCATCCACACTATAATTCAGAATGCTACTTCCTTTATGGAAGAAAAAAGACAAACAGTACTTGCCATGTAGAATTACTACCTAGTATCTTAAAAGGGATTTCTTTTCAGTAGTTAAAAGAGTCATGCCAGAAGACTTGCGGTCTACATGACACTAGCATCAGGTTTGCACACAACAGCCATGGAATAAAAAATTCATAGTGTATAAATGATTTCTCTCTTCTGTAGGAACATATGAAATTGCAAAAATCAGACCAATTATCTCTGATGAACAGAAAACTTCCTGGCTGGCATTCTGCCTTATTGCAATGTCAAAGTGCAGAACTGTTTAACAAAATAAGAAAATATTAAAAAATAATCATGTATGACCTAAGACACACATTTCAGTTTAATGTGACTGTCCTTCTCTCGATGTAAGTGTGGTCTTAATTTGCTATAGGTATGCCCAGTATTTAAACTCCTAGTAAACCAGAATATCTTCCTCATGGTTATACAAGCTTTAATTTATGTCTCCTGAAATTCATATGTTATATAGTTGCTATTAACTTACTTAAGTATCCTCCATGTTCACTTAAATAATTTAATAAATTAAGGTACAGTTATGAATGCTATATGCATGAATGAAAATGTTGCATCTTGATACATAGAAGTCCAGCCAGACTGCTTAAAAATGAAAAGAGCCAAAGCAGATGGAAAGTGAAATTAGTTTTCTCCAGTCCCTCAGAGGTACTAAAATTTAGAAGGTGGAAAAAATGGACAGAGGAAAACAAAGGACAGAGCATCAGGGAGACCTGTGTGCTGCAAGAGGGAATGCCCTTAGTCATGGTTCCTGTCTGGACACAGTATGTGGGCTTGCTCCTTAATTTGTGGCAGGGAGGACACCCTTCTTGGTCCTATTCAAGTTAAAGGTCAGCTTATAGCCAGGCTTCTCATACAAACTGAGGACTTGGAAAGTGCTCCCAGGACCTGTAAGCTGAACACAGACTCCAAGATTCTCATGCAACCTGAGAGAAATGGACCAGGGCAGTTGCAAACAAATGTGTGCATTCCAGATGAGAGAAAAGTGAAAGGAGAGAGAAAAGGAAAAAAAAAAATTACAGAATTATATACATACAGAATTCTCCCACTCCTCAATATTTCTGAAGAAGTAAAGTAGTTATATACTGAAACAGAAGTCCTAGGCTCTTCAGAGAATTCTTGGGTGATGTATGGCAGGAGAACATGCACAGATGTTTTAGTGCTTTGTGCAGGGCTGTGTGTTTATAAAGCAAAGAATAACTCTTCTGGAGCCTGAGTGTCTGTTTCCTTCATTTGCAAATCTCCCCAAAGACAGAAAGTGTAAATTGTCCACAAGACTGGAGAAAAATATATGCTTAAAGTAATGGGAAGTCTTAAAATATTCTTGAGTTCTTGGGTGGTGTTGCACCAAATCTGCAGGAAAAATCCATGGAACATTTTGTGTTTCTTTTTTTTTCTTAGGTTTTGTTTTTCCTTAACTTGACCCAAGCACACTTCTGAGTTCCCCAAAGAGATAACTGCCCCTGCTCTGCTCTAACTTTATACTGGAGTGAGTCATGCCAATGTGCCAGCAAGTCCAAGTACAGGCAAAGACTCCAAGGAGAAGAAAGTGTCATAGCCAGCTCAAAGAAAGGAGAAAGAAGGTTCAGGAACCCTCTGTGGTGGGACCCAAACAGAGCAGTATGCTGAAGGCAGTTCTACCAGGCTGGGTGGCACCCTGGAGAGAGCAAGCTTCTGGGCAATGTAATTTTTTTTCTATTGCTCATTTTCATCTGTTACACATTCAAAACCCACTGACTTTAATCTGTCAGGAAGAAACAACACCTAGTGCACTAGTAATCCTCAGAACTGCACCATTCCATGTTTAAGAAAAGGTATCTTGTAATATTTTATGCGTATCATATTGCTCATGTAAGAGTATCACTATCATTTTACAAATCTTAATTGCATTTCCTGCATTTTGCAAATGCCTAAGCTGAAGTTTGTAATTTCAAAACTTCTCAAAATGGCCATGTATTTGCACGGAACTTAAAAGGTTAAAACTGGATGGAAAGATGGCAAAAATAGTGGCCATAGATTTTACATGAAAACTTGGAGTCTATGTTTTTTAACTCATGAAACATAAAGCATGGAAAACTTCAGAATAGTTTGAAGCTCATGACCCTGCTTATTGAAGTATTCTTTAGTCATTATAGTACTGATAGTAAGGTTGAGAACATATGTTTGAGTATGGGATGTATTAGTTCTCAAGTGGGGAAAGTCATGGCACTGAGAATGTACTGGTATTTTCTGTAAAATGAATACAGATTTCTTCAACTTAAACTACCAGTACAGAAATGAAATGTGATATTTGTAGAAAATGGGAGTTTAAAATTACATTCCTAAAAGCATTATACCACAAGCCAAATATAAACAACATTTTTCAAAACTGGTGAGTATCAGTCTCAAATGATTGCAGAACAGTCCAGATTTCCCATCATTTTTTAGCCTTGGGTCTTTACAACGAGCAAACATTAAGGCTATATACAGTGTTAGGCATATAAAATCAGAAAATAAAGATCTAACATACTAAGTGTATCATGTTGCCAGGAATAAAAGCCCAAGGAAGCTCTGTGTGGTACCACTCAGAGAGAGTGCCCATTTAGCCAAATAATGAAACCAAAAAGAAAGCAGGAATTCACAAAACAAAGTTGTGGATTCTGACTGTAAAATGAATGTATGTAATTATATTGTCTTATGTAAATACTCAATAAACTTTCAACTAAAACTTTTATGATAAAGATGTACAGCAAAGAAATTCTGGTAGCTGGCCACAGCTCATTTTCAAAAAACATTTAGGACTCCCTGCTTAGACAAGGACAGTGGGATTTAGCACTTCACAGAAAGTAAAGTATAGTGTCAGGGAAAATCTGAAATGCCTTCAGGGACAAATTCTGCCCTTTTTAGAGAAAGGACAAAGAAACTAACACCTACAGGATCAGGCCTGGTTCTGCTCTGTTCGGCTTGACATTACCCAGCCAACATATAAAACCGTGCAACCAAAAACACATGCACAATACATGCTGCTTTTACACAGTAGTTAAAGGGTGCAAGAGGGAAATGTTTCAGAAAGGAAACTGAGGGGGAGAGAGCTGACAAAGCAGGCCTAAAAGGCAGAAGGACTCAACAGGAAATACATATTTTAAATGAGCCAATGTCAAATATGTATCACATGAAGGAGAAACAGAAGCTGAGGGAATCTTAAGCAGGGAAGATTTCACATTGCAGGGTTAAGTTTTAAATGCCAGAAGACATGCAGCATATCTAAATAGCTTATTTGATAAAAAGATGGCTTAACTGAAGCATCATTTCCCAGTACTTGCCTGATAAACAACAGGAACTCAGATGCAGAGAAAAACAGGTCAAAACAGTCAGGTCAACAAGTACATATTTTACCCAAAGCCACAGCTATCAAAATTTACTGATGTCTCTGCCATGACTTCTGCTCCTGGAGTCCATGCTTCTACTTGCATGTCCACAAACACCAGCTTGCCAAGCATCTGCAGCTACACTGATTTGAAATGCACTCCCTGCTTGACTTTTCTCCCACTCCTCAACTCCAAGCCAAATATAATTAGCTCTGATAGTCAGCAGCACCAGTTTCCAAATGCATCAGCAGGTCTCAGTTCTTTCACCTCCTTGTTCTTCTGTGATTATCATGAACATGTCCCTCCTAATCTTTTCACCAAGGCTGCATGTCAGCAGATTCTTTCCCAGGTTTCACTCTCTAAAACACAGATTTTCTAGCGCTGTCACCCAGGCTCATAACACCGTGCATCTCAATTATGGCAATGTTCTCCCTCAGCCTGGACAAATGTTATCTGTCATCATTGCTATCCATTCCAAATGCTGCTGTGAAATCCATTTTCTGAGCCCACCATCTGTCTGTGTCATTCTTACCTGTGCCTCCATCCATTGGATAAGCTTTCCCCACCTCATCAGTTATGGCTACTTATTTTGATTGCCAAGAAATTTCAAAGTCTAACTCATCACACTTCAGCTCTCTCCAAGCATTTCCAGTCTGTATCCAAGAGCTCATTTTGCTTCCCTCTATGTCTGACTAGTTTAATGTGAGAATCTTTGTTCTTTCTGCACCATATTTTTCTATAAACATCCCTGGCCAAACAGCATGGAACAAATGAAAATATCAAGTTCAGTGCCAGATTAGAAGCAGTGAGGTTCTGAATACAAAATTCTGTAACAGTAAAGCTGGGTAAATAATTTACAGGATAGAATTTACAGGATAGAATTATTTATTTGCATTTTACCTAATTTTCTATTTACAAAATGGTGAATTTGGTATTCAGATGCATGTGTGATAGTTTGGGAAGGAAGTGATAATCTTTGCAAATTATTCTTGTCATGCTGCTTAAAAACAAGCAATTTTAAAAACTGATGTATTTAGGTCACATGATAAATTTCTGTAGCCTAGTTACACGAGTATATCTTTGAGGTGGGCTGGATACAAATAGTGGTGATTAAGTATCTAAAATTCACTACCTGACAATAACTTCTAAAATCATAATTGTGTGGTGGTGATCATTCCTAGCAATAAAATTTGCTTCCAGAATATCACCTGAAACAAATGAAAAAGATATAAGCACACAAGCTATTTTCATTTTAAAATGCAAATGTTTTCTTTCAAAAGGATTGCTATTTTATTTTAAGCCTGATTCTCAAATGAAACAAAGAAGGGCCCAATGCTTGAGATTTTTCATTCTGTAGTCCTAAAGTGAGTCATTTTTACTTAAACTCTCAGAAATTTTTTTAGACTTCTGGTTAAAAAAAAAATTAAAAAACATTTAGAGGGAGAAAAAAGGTACATACAGCCAAAGTGCACACTGCCTCGCTCATGAGTGGGAACCAAGGGACACATAAGCAGGGTCCGTGGATGGGAGAAGTAGGGAGATAAGGAAAATCCAGGGTGAAAGGATCTGAGGGAGAACTGCTTATATAATGGCAGCACAGAAAGGGTGTTAGAGCTTTAAGCCATTCTTCCATAGAAAAACAGGTTTTATTCATACCTTTGCTCACACAATTACATGGGAGTCTTGACATGGAAGTGCTTTCCTTTTTACAAATGCATAAATTTCACCTTGCTTATCTCAACAGCTATGACCTTATTTCTCTGGTCAGGACAGTCTTTTCATAAAGTAACATCTTTCTAGCCACAGTAGCCCAAAGCTAGGTGAAAGGCAGAAAGCTATGGTCTAAATGACATAATATGCATGACCTAAGCATAAATATTCCTTCTTAGTGTTCTCACAGAACTCAACCAACCTTCTTTACAGTTAGATCATAGAGTTTTGCATACTTGATATCCTATTCCCATGCAACTGGAATTGTCAGCAAAGAATATTCTGAATGCTTCAAAACAGCTGACGTTAATCACCTGGGAGCACAGTGAGCACACCCATGTGAATACACAGAGTGTAAAGCAGGGTTACCAGGTATCCCCCCTGACTCTGGGTTAGAAGTTCCTCAAGTCTTGTTCTTGAAGCTGGGTGATCAACCAGTGCAGCAGCATTAGGCTAACACAAACTGAGATCACACTCACCCTCTTCTCTGACAGTCTGACCGTAACAATTTTCAAATGAGGCTGGTACCTTCCGCTGCATTCATGTCCCAAGATGGCCTTTGCCTTTTGAGCATTAGTAAAACAAACCCCTAAATCAGGAACCCAAAACTTCTTTACAGAGCGCTTGTTTACTTTGGTAAACTGCCCTACCAACCTTTAGCTATACCATTTTCAGTTCTATCTTTCGTACATGCTGTAACTTTTTAGCCATGATTATTATTTAAGTGGGTAGTAATTATTTTTCAATTCCTTTTAAAGTGCATTAAAGGCTAGATGAAAGGAACAGGACGCTTGTGAGACCTTTTTCCCTCCAGCCTATCAACAAATAATATATGAAATAGTTTGAAAACTGTTAGTTTGCAAACCTCAGGCATTTAATAAAGTCAATATATAATTTACAACCACATCTCTTTTCTCTAGTGCATTAACATATAAAAACAAACACGCTCTATATCTTCTATCACAAAATTAAAGGTATTCCATAAACAAAACAGTCTGCAGGTTTCACAGGATAATTACACTGCTGATATGTTCAGTGCATTTATTAAATTTTACCTCCCCTGTTTTCTGCTATCAAATACATACTGGACTTCAAACCCATTTAAGAGAAAAGGAGATCTCTAATGGCACCAACATGTGTGACATTTCCTTTGGTGCCATGTCCACATTAATTACATTTACTATGCATAGACATCTGCTGTCCTCTTCCTGTTTTTCAGTGGAAGTTGAAGTTTCTTATAATAACTGTTTTTAGTGAATGCTCTGCTCCTTATGGAATGTGGGCCTGATATTTCTGAGTCTAAAATTTTAGCCTGTAAGTAGCTGCTGAATTTTCCCAAGGGTGAATTTCTTGGGAGGGTTTCTTCTCAAAACAATCTTGGTAAACAACTGTCCTTTCTCAAAACAATCCTTCTCAGCTAGTGCTTTTGCTGTCTCTCTAATTTATCCAATGGAATTAGAGAGGTGTCGTTCCTGTTCACCAATCATGTTAAGTCTGTATCGGAACGCCTCATAAAAGGTAGTAAGAATTAGACAATAAAGCTTTTTCTATGCTGTTTGCCTTCTGAAATATTTGGGGTCTCTCATGTCCTACAGCGACAATGGAAAATTTTAGCTCTTTCAAGGGAAAGATAAATGCTTAAACCCTAAACCATTCAAGTTGAAGGCAAGCGCCTTCCAGGAGCTGCAGCTGGGGTTAGGATTCATCACTGTGCACTTCATCGTTAGGATGTGCCATCTAAAGGAAACCAGGCTATCATACAGGAGATGTATATTTCTATAAGAAAATGGGAATATGAGGCCTTTATTTCCATGGGAGTACCATGATGACAGTTTCATATTGCAACATTGGAGTTTCAATGGTCATATTTCAGATCTGGGATTTTTTGCACATAAAACATATTGCCTTCATATTTTTCTAAGGAAGGTCTGCAATTTAGGAAGAGAGCTACTGGAATTTTTTTCTGCCTTCATTTCAGTTATCTTTTGCTAGGCTAGGACTTGAGCTATTACCTTGTAGATGTCAAGGAATCCACACTGGTGGTCGAAGCGTGTGTAGAGCTCATTGAGCATGCTGATGACCTGCATGGGCGTGCACTGAGCACAGATGGCAGTGAAGCCAACAATGTCCGAGAAGAGCATGGTGACATCATCAAACTTCCTGGCCTGAACCTGCTGCCCTTGCCACAGCTGCTGGGCCACCTCTTCAGGGAAAATAGAAATAAGGAGATCTACAGTCTTCTTTTTCTCCTCTTCCAGGGCTTGGTGTGTACATTCTAGCGTTGCCTTCAGCTTATCCATTCGTTTTTTCAAGCCATCCTGTGCCTTTGCTTGCTCCCCAACCAATATGACATCACGAGTAGCATCATGGATAGGTATGTCTGAAAGATGGAGACCTCGGCCCATCAGCTCATCCAGCTTGTCCACACAGGGGGAACCCAGAAACAATATTGAGTTTGATTCTGGCACATGAATCATTTGTCCTTTAATTTCCATCACCTGTAAAATAATTTTAAAAAAGAGTTTAGACAAGGGGAAAAATCAGTTTATAGATGTGGATCCTCATTCTACTTCCTCCGTCTTTTCAGCTAAAACAATTAACTGTAGCCTTTTATCCAGAAGCCTCTTGCACTCACCTACTGCTCAAGTAATGAGACTCACAGTCTGCTCACCAAATTGAGCCAGAAAATAACCTAAACTGACACAAACATATTCCCAAATCAGATGCTGGATCTTATTTGTACCCAATTAAATAAGAAAGCAATAATATGTATTCTCAGAGTGCCATCTAAATAATGCTCCTGGAATGTACCTGGCCTTACAAGCAACTGTCAGAGTTGTTCTTTCTCTGTTACTTAGCCATAAATTACAAAAAGGCAAAAAAAGAAAAATTGCAACAATCTGAAAGCAGGTTAGTGAAATTAAGTGCCTTCTGTTCTTTTTCAGCAAAATATCTAATACAAGTCAATTGTAGGACTTTATAGAGGAATCAAATAAAAATAGATGTGAAAAACAGCTCTATAAAATAAATAGCATGGAAATATCATAGTAGTCCTCCTGTTTCCTGTTTTCCTTCTCATACATATGCAGCAGAGTTAAAGGCTGACACTCAGAATCTGCAGATTTCTTGGTAATAGAGATTCATCCCATTTGTATTTGTGGAATAGCAGAAGGTACAGTAGGGAAGGAGCATCAGGTGGTTCATCACACTGGTTTATAGCTTTTGCACTTGCTTGTTAAATGGCTGTGTGTTTTGAGTGCTGTCCAAGGGTTGATATCATTGAAGCCCTGGATTGTTACCTCATGCTCCATGATGGCAGTCAAGCACAAAACTACCAGAATGAAATGGACACTGAAAACTAAATTAAATCAAACAAACTGTATCTTTGTAAATACAGCTTGCCATAGCCTCTGTCATGAAATAAAATATTTCCATTAATATTTCCATTCCAGGACTGCACAAAGACCAGGGCAATACTGTGCTAGGTGATCTAAAATACCCAGAGATCTTACCCATAGGATTTCATAGTCAATACAGGCACAACACACAAACCTTGTACATCTAAGCAGTGTTAGGCACCATAATGCCTTATATCTGTGTTTTCTATTTCACACAATCTCTTGAAATGAAAAGGCCTCCTCCAGTCACCATTCCTTTCACCATGTAGGCATTTGCTTGCCATCACATGATTCACTTACCATTTAATCCTCCTTCCATCCATAATCCTACCAAGCAAAATAGAAAAACCTCCGTCAGGGAATCCAGAGGTGTCTGTAATAATGATGTGATTTAAGTGTCCAGTGGCCTGAAAGCTCCTGCTGAGGTGACAGGTAATTCTACATGGTACTTCCATGTTTGGGGAGATTTTAGGAAGCTCCTCTTTCTATTAGGTTTTTTTTACATCAGGTAATACACTGTCATTGCAGACTGTATGGCAACATGGGAGTTGAGCCTATCCTGTCCCTATTGCCCTCTGCCTTCTCTGCTAGCCACCTACTATGCAGCTTCTGATGTCAACCAGGGAGCTCAGCAAGTGGAAATAAATGCAAGCCTTTAAAATTGCCAAATTTTCTAATTTATGTTCCTGCACACCTACTACTATTTACATTTCTAACCCTTGCTTCCTCAGCTTCACTCTGGGACATTCATCTCTGTCAGAAAGCTAGTCAGCTACCTACATAAGCTGATTTAATGCTCCATGGCCAAGTGTTCTTTTTCTACTTTTGAAACATGGCTCCCTGGGAAATGGGATGCTTTCTTCATGCACACAGCCTCATGCTTTCAAAAGGGCACACACAAAATTGTTTGAACTCCAAAGTACAAGTTGCCAAATATGAAATACATGGCACAGCATTTCTAAATTCTCTTCCTATTTTGTTCCCCTGTGCCTGACAGTTTTCTGTTTGTAGAATTTTGCTCTTGTGCAAAATAAAAGTATCTCATATTATCACTTGCCTCTTCCATCTCCAGGTGAAAACAGGGTGTTTTCAGCTCAGGAGGAGAGAGTGTGACCACAGACCCAGGCTGAGCCAGCCTGGCCTGGGGTTGAGCTGCTTGTCAGCAAGGCAAAGCACCTGGCTTGGAGCTGTGTTTCTCCTGTTAACCTGCTGTGAGACTAGAATAAAATTAATGCATCCCCCTGTGCTCCCACTTCGCCTCTGTCAATTTGAGGTGTTAAACTCTTTGATGTGATCTCGGTCTGTTAATACATTGTGCCAAACTTCCCCGGGTGGACTTTTCTCAGGAAACACTGACTGAGTAAATGATGTACTAAACAGGCACTCTGGAGTCCTCTGCTCTGCTTCTGGGTAACCCCAGGCAAATCGTCAAACCTGACTTATTTAGCCTTTCAGCACAGCAGGAACAATGCTACTGACCACCCTGTAACACACTTTGAGACTTACTTGTGAAAAGCAATAAAAGACAGTCAATCCTGTAAAATGCTTAACTAATAATAACCAAGTGAGCTGATCCCTGGCTTCAACAAGGTTGAGTGTTTCCAGAGCATTCTTAGAAACTTTTGCAAAGATATTCTCCCTACACAACTGATTAGCTTCCCAAAACTGTCAAAGGTTCAGTGATATTTCAGTTTTATCCCCTGAATATTATTATCACTTGTTCTGCTTAACAGGAATTGTTGATGTTTCCTACCACTTCTTTCACGTTACATTAGTGATTCTGTCATCCTGCTCTCTCTTGATGACTGAAGGATGTTTTAGAAAATGGCCTGCCAGTCTCTTCAAGTTGCCAAATCAGAGAACAGGACAGCAGACAAAAAACTGCCCCAGCTTTCCAGGGGAGAAACACTCAGGTCTTGTAAAGGACAACAGAGAAGAGTTATGACTGCATCATTCTTCTCAGTTTTTGCAAAGCCCTTTCCTTTCCTAAGAAGTTTCAGAGATGATTCTGATACTTTCTGGCAGAGTTCAGTCTGAAACTGTGATCCAGCATGACCTCCATCTCTTTTCTTTGATTTTTCTTGCTTCTTATGTTCTTGTTTGTATTTTAAAATATAGTTGATGTTATAGGATATCAGGTTTGCCTGAAGCTTGCCATAGTAAGTCACACTTCTGGGCACCTCCCCAAAGCTGGACAGCTTTACACCTGGACCATGAGCCTACAGGCAATCAGGATGGCATCATCCATCTTTCTTGTAAGCAGGGAAAGATGGGAACATTTTTGTCATCTGTTGTATTTCATTACTGCTACATTTCATTGCCTTCCTGTCTCTTTAATTATATTCCCACTGAATAAAATGAGAATAATTCTACCATTTTCAGAGGACATTCTCCTGATTTACAGTGGTGTAAGAGAACATTTTGAAAAGAGCAATTATAAATCATATTTTACAATCTTATGTTGCTGTGAAATGATAGTGCAGCCTATGTAGCTCTGGGATGAAAAACAACAAACCTATCACTGAATTTTACTTCCACCACAAACCCACTGCAAAGAAAGGGAGGAAACGGCTCCTGATTCTAAGGAACTCTTTCAGCCTCTCTCACCAAAGATCCAGCTCAGAAATACTGACAGATTCTCAAGCTGCTTTTCAAGAACATGGAGAGTCTCCTACTGAACAGTGCACCATCAGCTACTTCATCTGGTACACAACACCCAACCCTCTGCACACCCTTTGCATACTCTGGATGCAAGCCACCCTAGGACCAAAAAACTTATGAATCAAATGCCAAATCCACTGCCTTACCTTAAGGGAAAAGCACAGGGAAAAGCTCCATTGGTTGCATTGAGTGAGGGTACTACCCTGCACAAAGAGGTTTTGGAATAGTGTGTTTTAGAATAGTGACTGAGACAAAGTGTACACATCTCCTCAAAAAGATTAAAGAAATACGGGATGGTATCATTGAGAAATAACTGGGGGGTTACAAAGAATTTTCTTTTTGATTGGCCAGACCTTCTCTGCAGCCTCTGCTATCCACAAATTTCAATGGAGCTGCTTCTTTGATTTTGATCAGAGCATAAACCCTCCCAAACTGTGATTATAGTCTTCTTTTTTTCAGTTTTATTTATAGGGATTAGGTTAGAAACTTAGGTTAGGCCACACTTTCATACACAGCTGCACATGCATGCGTGATTTCATATAATGAACAAATTCAGTAAGAGAAAATGAAGCTGCTTCCTTATCTGTCTCATAGTTATTTAGAGGATGAAAAGACTGAGACAAAATCAGCTTGAATCTGAACACCATCACCATCATCACTTCAAGGCACAAAGAGTAGAGGGTGACTTTGAGAAAGGAGGTCCAGTTGCTAAACTAAATTTTAAAACAACTGAATGTCCTATAGGATACATGGTAGTGTCTCAGGAACATTGACAACGAGGTACTTCATAATATTTGTGCACTTAGATGCTTAGGGGATTTTGTGAACACTGGACAAGGCAACAGCACACTTGCAGAAAAATATGTAATTACTTCCTTGCTATGTTTCCATGACACATCTAGAGGGGCTGAAAGTATGACAGACAACAGTGGAGTTTAAAATAATCTCTTCAATTGCAAAAATCGGCTAAAGTTGGAATTCAAAACAAGGGCAATAAATATGTTTAGACAGAAATAATCAAATGCAAAAAGTACAGAGAGGTTAACTGTTCCTAAGAAGATGGCCCAGAGTACACAGAGTGTAACAAATGAATGTAAGCCAACATGTCATGCTGTCATCTAGAAAGAAAACACTATACAGGACTATGTAAACAAAAATACAGTTTGCAAAACACAGGAAGTAATCCTTATGCTGTGACTACCAATTTTCAGACCCCAGAAGGGCAAATCTGTTCTTTTTTTAAGTATAAAAAAGAGGTGGATCAATTGGAGAGTCTTCACAATTGTTGGTGAAAAGCAAAGAAGGCAATGAAAGGTCTCAAAAATACGACCTACAAAAAAATTTTGATGGTTGAAAATATTTTGATGGTTTACCCAAAAGAAGAAAAATCTAAGGGTGGGCATGTGAAACTCATCAAAAATATTTAGTGCCAGTGCAAAGAGGACAAACTCTTCTACAAATCCAGTGTAAAAAGCTTTGCAGAAAAGGCCCTGGTGAACCTGGTGGACACCAAATTGAAAATGATCCAGCAATGAGTGCTTGCATCAAAGGCTAGAAGTTCTGTGGGCTCTGTTAGGAGGAGCATTGCAGCTGGTGAAGGGAAGTGATCCTTCCCCTCTGCTCAGAACTGGTGATGCCAAACCTGGAGTACCACATCCAGTTCTGAGATTCACAGTACAGGAGACACATGGACATGCTGGAGAGCATCCAGCAAAGGTCAACAAAGATGATAAGAACTTGGGACATCTTCCCTATGAAGAAAAGCTGAGAGAGCTGAGACTGTTTATCCTGGAGATGAGAAGCTCAGGATGCTCTTATCCACGTACATAAGTACCTGAAGGGATCAGGGATGACACAGCAAGACTCTTCCTAGTGGTGCCCAGAGACAGGAGCAGAGGCTATAGACATAAACTACCCAAAGAAGGCTCCCTCTGAACATTGGAGAACACTTTTTTAATATAGGGTGACCAAGCGTTGCTACAGACTGCCTACAGAGATTCTGGAGTTTCCATCCTGGGAGATACTCAAAAGCCACATGGATGTGGTCCTGGCAGAATGAACCTAGGTGACTCTGCTTGCTCAGGGGGTTGAACCAGATGGCTTCCAGAGGTTTCTTCCAACCTCAGTCTATGAAATGAACAAAAAGTAAAAGGCTCAAATTGGAAAAAAATAGGGGATATTCTTGTACTCATAGGGAGAGTGAGAATGGAAACATCATTGGTGAGGAGTTGGATTATGCATTAGTGGAGATTTGTGAGACCTGTCAAAGGTGATCAGTCTGTCTGGAAAGCAGAAGAACGAACCAGTGACTTAACAGAAATCTAGGTGGAAACAGGAAGGAGTATTAGGGTATCATTTAGTATTCAAACAAAAGGTACACAAGCTATTTCTGGGATAATTAACGTAGTGTCAGTGTGGAATTCATTGCTTCAGTCAGTTTATGACTCTTTCTACAGGCAACAACAGAAACAGGTGCTTCTGGAATAAAAGTCGTGTGATCTACGTGAGACATCTAAGTCATGGTCAAATGAGTCATGCCCCATGTGTAGAAATACTTACATTTCTCTGTTGTGAAGGGAGCACAAGGCTTGGATATACATGCCTGTACTGGTCAGTTCAGTCTACCTCCTATCAAAGTAAACTTAATTCATAGGAGTGAATGTACTGCTGTGCGCTGAAAGATACCTAAATGTCGATATGTTAAGTACATTAAGGGAAATATGAGTTCTCTATTGCTCTAATAGATTTCTATTTTAAACGCTCCAAACCTCAATTCAATAAAATGAAAGCTTGGTATGCCTGTAAAATTACTGCATCTTTGTGGCTGGCTGACCACCAGATAGGCAGAGCTTGACTCTGACCCTTAAGACAGAGAAAGGAATAGCTATTAAAACCTCTCCAATACTCCCCCAATCCACCAGTACTGCTCTGCTTGTAGAGTGGGGTGAGCCAGAGCCACAGCCAGCAGAGCTAGCTGTCGAGAAAGATTCATGAATATAAATTTAAATCATATTCTAATGAAACCCTGATTTGCTGTTTTATCTGTAGACAAAAATAACAAAATACCCTCTTCCATTACACCCCTGTTTTATTGAAAAAAACCCCAAAACTAAGAGAAATACATATCATCTCCAAAGAAATGAAAATAACTTTTCAATTGACGCCTGACACAATTGAATAAACTAGACTAGGTTTGCTCAGCACAACTCAGGATGTGCTTGGGTTCTTGCGAAATTGTAACTCTCAGCATTTGCTTACAAGTTTGTATTTCCAGCTCACTGCTTTGTCAAAAGAATATTATTCCACACAGCAGCAAAGTGACTGTTCAAAATTGATCATTATTTATAGCAAACCCTGGAGTGTTTCATAACGTGCAACAGTCTTCAGACCAAAGTGGCCAAATGTAACATTTTCTGTATGTCATAGATACCTCACAAACCCAGATTGGCAGCAAAAATATTGTGCCTCTAGGAAATCCAAAATTTTGGTGGGAATACATTCATTTTCTATAATGTAAAAGAGACAGTGATAATGAAAGAAAAAGTGATAATGAGAGAAACATTAATATCTTTCAGTTGTAAACTTGGACTTCTAAAATAATTTCTTGGAAGTGTGGCAGATTAAAAGCAAACAAATTAGGGTCAAATAGGATCTGCTCCACAAGAAGCATAGGTATGCACGACATATCAAAAGCATGGAGCCACCTGTAAGGACATGTGAAAGAGGGAAAGGGGAAGAGGTAAAGGAGATGACTCTTTAGTCATTACTCTGCCAAACCAACTAGATAAACAAAAGGCAACAGTGCATTCCACCTGAAAAAAGGTCATGACGATTTACAGTTTATCTTCTCTTGCTTCAAGACACAGAAATTGCTTTTAAGAAGGTACTCCTGACTGCTACTTGGATAAGTCCAAGATAAATCTAGCCCTGTGGAATAAAAACAATGGGAAAAGCATTCTTTCAAAGGAACATCTATCTTCACAAGACAGCAAAGAGTCAGAATTCAACCCTATGTGCTCCTTGGTCAGCTTCCCTTACAGATACTCTCAAGCAGAGGAGTGGGTGAATGTAGCACAGCAGACAGGCAGAACATGGCAGGAGCAACACCAGACAGTTGATAAAACAAGAAGAAACTCACCAGTGCTTCCAAGAGAATTTTAAAATCCCTTTGAACATCAACATACCGAGAACACATTGAATTTTTTTCCACGAATAAATATCTTCATATACTTAAACACAACCTGTGTGAGTCCCAAAGGCACCATTACCCTGACAGTCCCTGTCCATCCTCCCAGGACTCCCCTGGCCCTGCTCAGGGCTCTGGACCCCACGTCAGCCCCTTGGGTTGTCACTCCTGCCTCAGCCGTGCTCTCACAGCCCTGCCCTGCCTGGCACATCCAAGGGCCCAAGGCCCAGCCCAGTACCAGTCTTTCCCCATCCCCAGCCCTGGGGAGGTGCCAGTGCTGGTGCTGGGCTGCCCCCACATTCCCAGTCTGGGAGCCTGGGACAGGTCCTGGCTGCCAGTGCTGCCCCTCCGCCCTGCAGACTCCCACAGCTCCCGGCACTCAGGGGCCCTGGTGCCTGCAGTACCCTGACAGCATCCAGAAAACATTTTACCTAAAACACCTATCAATCAATGAGCATCTGGACAATGGCCTTGGCCATATGGTTTAGTTTTAGGTAGTCCTGTAAAAATCAGGGAGTAGGATTTGATGAACATTATGTGTCCCTTTCAACTCAAGATATTCTATGATTTTGTGGTTTTCATTTTACTGCAAAATCTATTTCGTTCCTAGGATTGCTTTCAGGTTGCACACACCTTTATTAGCATGCTAGTTTTACCTATCAACAATACAGGTCTTTGCTATTTATTAAAAGCCAGGATACCCTGTGCAGATATTCAGCTGCCAATCTTATTCCAACACAAATTACAAATTTGTTACAAATGTGCAGTATCTGTGTTAAAAAAGTCTGCTTTGGTCAGGATCAGAGGAATGGAAATAATTTTCAGAGATGGGCTCATTTCTTTAGAATAGCAGAATCATAGAATGGCTTGGGCTGGAAGGGGCATCAAGTTCCAACTCCCCCCACCACCACAGGCAGGGACATCTTCTCTAGAACATCTTATCCAGGGCCCCATCCAGCCTGGCCTTGGAGAATTCCAGGAATGGGGCATTCTGGGCATCCACTCTGGGCAACATGCTCAGGATCTGTGAACTGTGAAAGTGGTGGTAGCAATAAACAGCTCCAAGCCACACACTTGCATTAATTTCACATTTCAAAGCAAAATACATTTTTGCACTTAAGATCCTACCACAGTTTAATTACAAACATCAATCAACGTATAAGGAAAAATTTCCCATATTTAATTATCTATATGAAAGACAAATGAAAGAATTACATTTCCAATTAATGTTTGTTAAACATCTGGTTAAAAATAAATTCTATATACATTTACATAATCAAATGTCTAATCATCTCATGCCTGTGAAAACTTTTATAACTGCCAAATATTATGTGTCAGTTTGTTAAAGACAGATAGTTTTTATTTATTTCTGTCAATGTCAGCCAAGCAAGATTATGTAGGAATGTGTCAGTACACTGAAGGGAGAGGAGATTTTGCCATTTTCCACAGTTACTTTTTGGATTAGTTCCTATTGTCTTCAGCCCAAGATGCGTGCAGGTACATGAATCAGTCTGTCACCTAATCCTTCCACTAGCAGAGTTCACCTCCTAGCAAGAGCTTCTCCTTTGAATGTGATCTGTCCCAGCTGCTTGAGATGACCTACCAGCAGAAAGGTCTCTTACTTATGTGATTCTTCTTGCTAAGTACTTTTCTTTCTCAGATTCAGGCTCACTTGTTTCTTTGTGGAAATTGTTTTCTAGCAAAAAGCAGTGAAATGGTTAAATAACTGCATATGTTTATTCATGAAAACAGTAGGCAAGGAGCAGCAGAAGCAGCCTTCCCCTTTGATCCATGAGAACAGATATATATAGCAACCATTAGGAGAGATGACATTTCACCACCAACCTAGGTATCTTAAAATTCCTGTGATTAAAAAATCTCTTAGCCCATGCACTAGATAGCTCGCAGAATTTTTCACCTCTAGGACTTAGAGAATCCGACTCTTTCCCTAATTCATCTTAAGTATATAAATCTGCTCGAAATTCCTGTGAGCACCACACCAAGGAAACTGATGAGAATTGGAGTCCTCTGTTGGTATTTTTACTTTGCTTTGATTTTTATTACCCCACATATCAAGTACTTTTGCAGCTTTGATAAAAGACTCTATCATCTGAATTTGATATTGGGATTAATCAATTCTGGTCTCTTGGTGCAGTATAAATTTTCAGAACATGAGAAAAAGAAATTTCTTCTATTCCCAGTCCAATCATTCTTAAGTTAGATATAATAAGAAAGACCCATTCTACCTCTCACTGAAGTCACTGTAAATATATCAGGCTGATTTTAGTGAGAACTGCACCAGGCCTTTAAAATTATATTTTCTCTATATTTCTTAAAAAGGTTGAATTTCTTTTACTGTGTTCAACATAAACCACCACATCATTAGGAGCCCTTTCATCCATAACCTGCTCTAAGTAGCACGCTTGAGAAGTACCAGTAAAAGACAGTCTTCGTGTGGAGTCTCTTACACTGTGCATTAACAAATTTGGGAAGAATGCATTGGCCTGATTTAGTAGTCTCAGGTTAAAGGTATCATTTTCCACAAAGTACTTATTTTGCAACCCATCAAGAAATGAAAAGCAAATGAAGACATTAGAATTCCTTTAACTTAACTATAAATAGAACATAGTGTGAGAGGGAACAATCAGATGTAGTGAATATTCACATTTCTGTGCACATTAAAGCATTTTTTAGCTTCCATTTTCTTCACTGCACCTAACTGATTTTTCCTTGATATGGTCATAAAGAAAAAGACACAAAAAAGTTGAAGGTGATATTTTAAAACCAAAACATGGTCAGTCTCTATTGCCTTGAGTTTTCTAGCACGAATTGAAGAAAGCAGTTAAGCAAGTTGTTTCAATGACATAGGCTGACAAGAAATAAGATGTTCCCAGGGTCTTAGCTGCTCTTCACTGCTGCAGGGGGGGCACCAAAGCTTGGGGGGAGCATGGTGGGATGGGGCAAGTGTGAGTATGGATGGAAATGGGAGCCTTCACAGCGAAGAAGGGCAACAGAAGTGATCAGTCTAAAAATATTGAGAAATGCTGCCTCGCAAAGCTTCCCACTCAGCTTGCAGATTCCTGTCCTTGGATACCTCAGGAGAGCTTTGCACAGCTTCTCAGGACTGTCTGTGGGTAGGCAGATCACAAGCCAGCCAGCCCAGAAATGGCAGGACTGCCCTAGCAGTGCTCTGCCTCAGCTGAAGCACCCTGCCGAGGAGCAGAAAATATTTGCTCAGGCACAGCACAAGGCTAACACAGTCACCTTGCCTTGGGAAGACAGCCAGCTCACCCAGGACAGGCTGAGAGCCTGAGTGGAGCTAATGAAAAGCTGTCTGTACACACATCCACAGGATCAACTCTAACCAATTCATAACCAATGCAAACACTGACCTGCAGCTAATGGGGAGACGTGAATTCCCTAAAGGGCAGAGCATTTGATGAGCCTCCACACTTTCAGCATTTTGACTCGTACAATTCTTTTGAGTACTAAAGCCTTTAAGCCTAAAATCTGTATTTCAAAAGTCAGTTTTAAGATCTAGAAATTTCACACTTCAGATATTTACTCCCTTTGGAAGAGTCAGAAGGAGGGGAAGAGGCAGGGAAGTCAAGAGTGGTTAAGCCCAGGAAGAAGCAGCAGGGAAGGTTTTAAGATTTGGTTATACTTATTATTATCCTACTCTGATTTGATTAGTAATAAATTAAATTAATTTCCCCAAGTGAAGTCTGGTTTGGCCATGGCAGTAATTGGTGAGTGATCTCTCCCCATCTTTATCCTGGCCCACAACTTTCTCTCCCCTGCGTAGCTGAGGAGGGGAACACTGCCTGAAGTCTCCCATGAAAACGGTCCCATAAGAAGAGCCAAAAAGAAAACATTCTCTTTGTGGACATTAGTCTACCTTATTTTCTTCAGGTTTTACCTGCAAGTCTGCACCCTTTTTGGCTAAAACTTTGGGCTAAGTTTTATTAAGCATCTGCAATACATGTGTTTTTAGTAGCTGTTCTGCATTTTCATTTATTTGGGTTTACATGGCCTGTCATTGATTAATGTACTTCATTTTCCCACACAGGCTCTCACAAATGCTCTCTTTCTTCAGCACAAGTCAGGATCTACTTGGATTCAACAAGCAGTAAGAACCAGTGTGGGGCGTGGTCACAGACAGCTGTGTGTTACATTAAAATTATTTTGCACTGATACCAGGTATTGCTAGACTGTTGTAATATCCTATTATATGTAGATTTTTCCTACACATTTACACTGGAAATCCTCTATTCTCTGAACATTAGCAGTTTATGTTTTGTCATAATCAACAACGCAAAATCAAGGCAATATTTGGCTAGACATGGTGTCCTCCAGAATGCTTAATTTTTTTTAATTGCATTATTTTTCACAGTATTTTAATAAATTATTAAGACTATGGAGAACAATTAAAGGAATATTAAATGGTTTTAATGTATTAAATATTAATGTTATTGCATTATCAGGCTGATGATTCCATGAAATAAAACACTGGTTGATGTACAGAGAATAAAGAATATCGGACTTCTCAAGTGCAATCATATGATTTATTTATAAAGTTAAAATAAGTTAAACTAATTCTCTCAAATACTATATTCTTGCACAATATTCCATATTAATAATAACAATCACTTTTTAAGAAGACAGTAAAATTTAGCAGTCCTTAATCACAGTGCAGTAGTCTTTTGATTTAAATCAATGGCATTATTCACAGATCAGTTGATTTCTTAAAAATAAGAAACTATTCTTATATCTGTTAAGGAAATGAGAGAAAATAATGATGATTACCCAGCTTCAGGTAAGAAGAAATGACACAGAAAAGCAGACTGATGATTGCCTAATTCTGTGTTAAGACACAAATTTTCTCCCAAGATAGTATGAGATATTTTGTTTAAGCAAATTTTCCAATTGCTTTCAAAATGTATGGCTCTCCAGAAGGGATGCTCTTGAGCTATAGCCTACCCTGAAGTTGTTTGGAATTAATGGAGAGGCTGTTTTGGAGAGCAGCACACTCTAGGACATAGGGTCACAAATAAATGGAAAATCCTTCCTTCCTCAAATGATCAAAATACGTTCACCTTTTACTGCAGCACACAAAACATTCTAGGTCATATCTACCAATACATACAAATATATGTTGTATCAGTGGGAATAAATGGAAAGTCTGGCACAAACAACTCTGATGACATTTGTGATTTGTCAGTCCATAGCTAAACAGTGTAACTAGCCATTTTCCCCAGTTTCTTCCCACACATGTTTGTGAAAGGAAGTAACACCCTTTGCTCAACAGTCAAGAAAATAAGATGTTTATCAAAAGTCTTTATGATGTATAGTGACCTGTGAAAAGGTGGAAGAATTAAACTTCTTTCTTTCCTTTCTGCTTTGGTTCAAGGCCTCTCAAGTCAAATGAAAACACCATTGTATTTCATACACAATAACCCAACTGAAATATGTTAAATGATCACAGATTACCAAAGCATTTCAATTGCTTTAAGCCCTCAGAGTAAAAATCCTGACACAATGAAATAAATGGATAAACAGTCAATTTAACTATGTAGAGATCTCCACTGTAGTTTTTTCCTATGCTTTGAAATTATATACTATTTGAGCATGGATGACCATATATATAAAATACATTCTCTGCTGATTGCAAAGGTTCACAACATCTTAATGCTCGTATTTCACAAAAGCAGTTAATGACAGAAAAATGAAATCAAAGCTCATTCTGTGAAAGCTTTCCAGAGACCAGCTTCCATATGCTATCTTGCTCACTTCAAATCACCAGATGCCTAAATTCTGCAAAGATCAATCAAATCTTAGAGTTTCATCTGTGTAAATCAACATCAGGAAAACTGTCTTGGATTCGCACAAGAAGAAATTACAACAACATTGCTGTCTCACAGGGCCTTAAAATTTAATCTGTTATATCAGGACATTCTCATTATGGGACTTAAAATTTTGATTTGTATTAAAATCAGATCACACAAGAAATTAAAAAAAAAAAATTGGAGAAGCAAGATTGTTCCAAATATTTTAGTTTGTAACAGAATAAATCTTCCAGAAATAACCCCAACAGTGAAATTAATCAGTGAAAAAACCTGCAAATTATTTCTTCTGGAGTGAGACTTCAAACTGGCAATATATCTGAGAAATTTAAACATTAATGTATTTTAAACATTACTGTTTTTCATAGTTGGTGACAGTTTTGTATTCAAAGCTGCTGTAGCCACACAGTTCCAACAATGCTGGCTTTAGCAAGCTCTTCAGTCACCCTCAAAAATAGTCCTTCCCTAAGGTAAGACTGGGAGATGCACTCTTAATAGCTACAGAAGACACTGAGAGCAGTTGGTCAAAAATACTCTAGCAAAATAACTTTTTGTGTCAGGAAATGATAATTCAAGGAAAGAGAAGTATTTCACAGTTATACATTACTTAAGCCGAAGGATAAAACAAAATATGTATCCATGTGGACTCAAGTTCAAAACTCTTCAATTCTACAATGAGTAAACAAAGTGATAAAATACAAAAGTTATGGTTTTATTAAAACAGGCACTTTAAATCAAAAAGGTGGTAAGGTTGCATAACTTGAAGGAATATCTCTTACTATAAACAGATTAAGAAAATTATATTTTCAGATATATCAATACTATCAGATTGAAGTTAGGTTATAAATATTTTAATTATATTTCACTTAGTGATATTTGGGACAATAAGAATAGAAAAATCTCTGTCCTGATGCAACCCAGTAAATGTCTAAAAATAGATTTCAAATGAATTCTGGGCATGCCTTTCCATTGAATATCCTTTATCAAACCTAGCTGGCATTCTGCTAACAGAGGCTGATTCTTTTGCTTAGGCTATGTAATGCCAAAGTGATTTCCCTCTCTTTGTCTTCATTTTGACTTCTGTACACCTCCCCAGGTAATATCAGACCATATTTTTCTTAATTAGACCAGCAAACACTACATGCTGTGTTTTCTCACGCTGATGCTGCTGTGCTATTAGTCTCATTAAACAACCAATTCCATGAACAGCCTGTATTTGGCAAACAGTATCAGCTTCACACATTTACTGATTAGCCAGGCTCCATTCCTTACACAGAAGTAATGATTTACCTATGCTTATTCATACATCAACCTTGGAATAGAATGTGTTCTTTTCAAAAGGAGGTTAATAATGTACTTTTTACTGTGATAACACTACAATTCAGCACTAGACTTGCTGTGTTAGCCTAATCGATGGCCCTTCTATTCTCCTGCGCTCTGCCTGCTGTTGACCAACACCAGGTAGTCCAGACTGAATCACCAGGGCTGCTGATGTACTTTGTGCTAAGGAGACATGTTTGCTCTTTTGGGGGTTTGTTTGGTTTTGCTGTTGTGTTGTGGGACTTTTTTCTTTCCCTGAGAGTTGTCTTAAAGAAGTCTAAGCAGCTGCTGCTTGAGGTGAGGAGGAAGAGATCAGGATCCCAAACTGACCTAGCCAGAAAGCTGAATCCCCCCACATGGCATGCTAATGACAAAGTCCCCCTGGGAGCTCAGAGTCAGCAAAAGCAGAACTTCTCTCCCATTTAAGCAGCTTTGATGTGAGAAGTTCTAGGCCTTGTTTCAACGCAGCTAATTTTTGGTGTTCTGTAATCTGTTTTTGACTTAGCCACTAATTCCTTTCTCTTTCTTATAAAAATAGATGGAAAACCCTTTGATGGGATGACAGTCATTAGTCTGTGTTCTACAGTGGGAGTAAAAAGTTTTAATGACTCCAGAGAATCTGGCTTCATCTCTTTGGTTACTGAATTTTCCAGGTGATCTAAGGCAAATTTCCAAGGATCTTCTCTCTCATCATACTTACTGGTAATCAACAACAATCTGCTATTTGCATCATCTGGCAAAAATATCTCTCATCTGGAAAGGGAGCTTGCTTTTTTAACACAGTTGGGACACCATACTTGTCTCTAGCATACTTTGATTCCGGTTTTCCTTCCATATCATCTGAAATAAATGGTAGCACTTAAACCTAACAAAATGAGACGAAGAACTAAGAGTACATGGCTATTTACTGTAATCTCTTAACATTTGATTTCAACATTGATTTATTTTTTCTCTTCTTTATTTCTTCTCCTTAGTAAGTTCTGGATTTTGTCATAAACTTTGGCTAGTGATTTCAGGAAACACCATGTTCTCATTTCCAGTAGTATAAATGTAAAATAATTCCCACTGCAGTAATCCATCTTATTCCAAATGTGCAGCAATATAATAAAGCAGTACTTGATTTACAGCTGCTTCCACAAATTGACAGTTTATTGGCATCAAACTTGATGCTTTTTCATTTCTACATGCAAAAGCCAAAACGAACAGCTTTTTTTCGTAGGCTTCAATTTGATTTTCCTTATTCATTCTTATGTTAAGTAGTCCAATAAATACACATATATTTCAGAACTCTGACATTTTACAGGTTTCTGCTACTTCTTTTTAATTCCAACCACAGAACACAAAAAGTCCTTTAATTGTATGGATCAGAAACTAAAACACACAAGATCTGTTGAATCTTTTGTATGTCTAGCCAGAGATTCTGTTTTGATTTACTCTAAATAAGTCTCATTTGTCTCTAAAAGAATACAAGCTTCAAAAAAAGGTGGGTATGTATACTAGGAAAAAAACCCAAACCACAAACAAACAAGCAAACAAACAAAGTGAGGAACTTATCAAAATTCTCAAAAGCACCTGCTTCTGCCAACCAAGACTGGAATTTTTAAGAGAAATAAAATTATGGCATGAAAAATATCTTTCTAATTATTCACATTCAGCACCCACCATCACACCTGCATATCTTAGTTCTCATATTCACTTTTTTTTTTAACATTGCCAAACACAGCTGACACAACATTACTCACAGTGTTGTGTCCCTGTAGTGGACTCAGACTGCCTCAAAGCTATAACTTTTTAAGATGGAATCAGCTTGTGACGTAGTGTTACATTATTACAGAAAACTACTCTGGATGTCTATTTCATGCATCTATTCTTTGTAGTATCTCGTTTAACTAGTTAAATGTTGATAAGAAAGTATATGAAACCAAACAGAAGAAATGATGTTTGCTTCATCCTTCCTCTTCCTCCACGCACTCATAAGGGATGCAAAGACAGCCTTATTGATTGACAAAAAAAGAAGAAAAGCTTAGCAGAACAGATTACTGTAGTAAATATATTGAGAGTAAATATTTTTGTGTTTCAAATTCTACAAACTACAATGTAATTTGGGGTCAGTAACATTCATTTGCAGCAGATATGTTTGTTTAATTGTGTTTTTCATGGAAGAGGAGTAGGTTCTACAAAGGAAAGAGCATATATTGTCTTTAAAAGAAATCAAAGGAAAAATAATTCAATACAAGAGAAGTTTCATCCTCATACAACTAGGAGTCATTCCTTTCAACCTTGAATGATTCAAGACTATATTTAATTTGTTTTCCTTATCTTGCAGCATAATTCCTCATTTCTGGAACGTATGCAATATGAAGTGTAAACAGATACACTACCAAAATGTAGTTTCTGACGTACATGTACAACATAACAAATCTAAACTTGGTTTGATCAGCTTTTCTTGCCATGTCTTTGTGTATCTTCCCAAAGCAGCCTCAGTAATTACTGACATCATGTGGAACAATTATGGACATTGAATCAAAACAAAAGGCAGCAGATTGCAATAATTTTAGATGGTAATGAATCTAACATTAGATTATCAGAACCCTAATGAGAACCAAGGTGGTTTGAAATGGCATGCTCAAATCAGAATTTAATTTTGTATTCCTTTTCTAAAGATGAGTAATTTAAACTTCCTGAATGTGTTATAATCTCTAAATGACATGGTGTAGTGGCTCTTGCCTCACAAACATATCAAAAAGGACATACTAATTTATGTTGCATGAATTCTTGTAACACGTACACAGGTGGAAAACAGATAGTTAAAATAAATATACATACATATAAATATACATATATAGATAAATCTGCCAAAATTTAAAGGATGTGCCAAGCACATCAGTCAATGACCCCTTTAGCTATTCTGCATATCAGAACTTATAAGAACAAAATTATCTTTCTCCCTCTTTTATTGTTTGAACATATTCCAGATTTCTAAGCACAGTCTAAGCATGGTCCCTGCTGGTTTGGAAAAACTGCAGCAAAAATAAATATGTCAAAGGCCATATAAAAATCCATGCCAAAGAGGTCTTGGCTTTAAAATGTAATAACTGAGATTGCCTGAGAGCTCCCAGATTATCAAAGCAACCACTCAAAACTGTTTTTCCACAAAGTTAAACAATATAAGCCTCCTTCTAAGATTTTGTATTAAGGCTCTCCCATCTGCCAGGAAAAGACCCTCTCCTTCCCTGTTTTCTTATAGATATGTTAGATGACATTTTTTATCTCAACTATAACTTTTTCAAGCTAAAATCCCATTCTCAATGAAGCTGGGAGCATGTGAATTTTGTCAGATTTTGTTGTTATCTTCGCAGTGTTCTCTTTCATTAACTGTGAATTGACTAACATTCAAATTATGTGTTTTCTGATTTTCTATTCACAGCACCTTGTGGGTGCAAAAAATAAAAAGTAGCACCTTGTGCACTTCCTACTCGAAGGACGCAACCCTTCAAACAGTTCCAATTCTGTCAGCAACTTCTAGGACAGTCAACAATAAAAAATGAGCAATGGATAGTGATACATGTCACTTTGTTATTATTTTTAAATCTCAGGACAAAAGATTAAAAGCCCCAGCCAAATAAAAACTCTCTTTTTTTTTTGCAAGATACTGTATATTTCATATCAGTTAGACCCTACGATATATTCCATCTGTTTCCATACTGAAAAATAAATCAATACTGGGAAAGTCTTATTGATAGCACAAATTATGGTACATTGCCTGACTAACAAGAAGCATGGATCCAACTGAGATAAATCCTTTTCTCACTTATACTGATCTCTACAGAAATAAGCGCATTGAGTCAATGCAGTTAGACCAGATTTACAGCACTGTGACTGAAAGCAGAACTCTTTGCTGTCTTGGATGAGTGAATGAGGATTTGGCAGGAGAAAAGAAACAATCATGAAGCAAATTCCAACTCCCTTCTTACTGAAGCTCCCTGACTTCAACATAAATAGGATCAAGCTAGTGTTCAAGCTTGATCAAACTGCTCTTTTTTTAAATCTAGCAATTATTATCATGTTGTCAAAAAAAAAAAACCACCCAGCTATTAAAAGATTAGAAATGTTCAAAGGATAATTATAAAATACAATCTCTGGAGCCATAGAAAAAAAATCTAGTTATATTCATTTAAACTAAGTCTCTTTAAAAAAATTACTTATGAAGGAAAAGAACTGCTAAAAAAAACCACGAAACCTTTTCTGTTGGATACTAATATTTTTGATATTTTTTCCTCTTGGCCGAACTCTGCAGGTAAATTTGTACTTAGCAGGTATAATAAAGCAAAAACAAAAAGAAATTATATCATTACTGTTAGCCAACCATGTCTAATTGCACACTAGTTGTCATCCAGCAGCAAGTGTGTACCTCAAATTAAAGAAATGAAGTTAATTTGGCATACCCTCTAGCATGCCTATTTGTCATAGGACAACGCTGAAGACATCTATTCCAGCAGTCAAGAGGCTTGAAAATCCAGAGACTGTGGCACTTGTAGTTCAAACTGAATACCAAACTAAGGAGCTAAACTGCATGCCAACATGGAGAATGTCTTCCAGCAGCCTGCCATGTGCAGACCAGAGTGCATGAAGGGACCTACATTAAAGTGTACATTCTGATTTTCTTGTAAACTCCCTTGGTTGTTTTGTTGTTACTGATTCACAGAACTGAACCAGGAGGCTGTTTTTCACCAACATATGTTTTCCCTCCTTTCTTCAAAATGGGCAGCTTGAGTAGTAAGCTACACAAAGTCATTATCTCTGATATCTCAATTACTGCTGGCTAGTCAGAAGGAACCAAGAGCCAGCTCCAAAAAAAAGGATTTAGACAACTTAAACAGCACTGCAGCTGCCTTTCTGCACAAGTCCTAAGCAGTGCAAGGCCTCACACAGCAGTCTGGGACACAAGGGCTCCCCGAGCATCTCCCTGCTGACCCTAAACAAGCTGTTTCATTGCCTGCACCCATGCCCAGAGGTGCCCCAGCGGGGTCTGCAGCAGCCAGGCTCCTGCTTGATTCTCTTTCCATATCAGGCCTGTGAGTTTAGTCCTCTCCAGCAGCTAAGAGCAGGTCAGGGCTGGCAGAGCCCACTTTGGTATCCCCTGGCATGTGCTGCCAGCCCACTCCCATGAGAGACTCGCTGGCACTGCTCCCGTGCGAGCTGAGGAAACCTTCCGTGGGCATGGGATACAACACAACAGAGGGACATTTGGGCCTTTGCATGGGTTAGGCAATGAGACTCTGTTTCTGAATTCACTAATGAACCAGTTATCATGATCCTGGGTGTGAGGTAAATAAAGCAAACTAAATAAATGTGCCTCTTCCTAGCTAATGCATCTATTTCTTCATATGATTCAGTCTGAACGATTCCCAAGCATGTCACTATTTTTCTCCTTCTGAGTCCCACCTAGTTTTGAAACGAATTTCCTCAGAGCTAATCAGGACAATTCATCAAATGGGACTGCTAAAAAGGAAAATTAAAAACCTTGGGTAACTGTGCTTTTATGGTACATTTAACAAATGTATTCCAGTTTTCTCCTCCAGAAGAAATCTGATATTTCTACAGAAAACAATAACCTCTGCTACTCATATCAAGCCTAAATGGCTTTGTAATGGTATTATTGCAAAAATAAATTTTTTTAAATGTCACCATCATTAGGATTTGCTCTGAAAGTGAAGTATGCTGCAAATAACTGTCTCATTCCCGTTGCTCTTCACAGAAGATGAAACATGCCAGGCGGACAGTTTCCAAACATGCAGCAGTATTTGATTCTGTCATTAATAACTAAGACTGACTAGGAATTTAAGCTTATCATTTGCTACTCATAACAAAAATTGTATTATCTATTCTGCAGGAAATAATTTAAATGTATTCGATCTGTCCAGTTGAGGAAAGAGTCAATACACCTCCTTTCTGTACCAAATATATCTTTTGAGAAGAAATAGCATTATTTGTGGTCAAATCCTTGAAATCTAGTATATTTGTGGCAATTAATCTCTTTTCAGAGAACCATTTCAAGAATACGCCAACCTTCAAGAATGCACTTAAATCCTTAAATCTAACTGGTCTACTGATGGGTAGCAATATTTGACTAAAATCTATACTAGGCTGAGGGAAAGCCAACTGAAGCTAATAAATGGGTGTTCTCCTCTTAGAAAAAACACTTAAAGATCCATAATGTTTTAAAAATTTCTAAAAAGCTCAATATCTTATCACAGAATCATAGAATCATTAAGTTTGGAACAGACCTCCAAATCATGAAGTCCAATTGGTTGGATTATGAAACAAATGTTTTAGAACATTTGTCTAATTTTAAAGGAATAGTAATGATACTATATCAAAACACAGATTTATAGTGGAATAAATACTTTCTTAAAGCACTAAACTGCCAACAACCAGAAAAAAAAAAAAAAAGGCAACAAAAGATGTAGATGAGATTAAGAATCTCATCTGCTGCTGTGCATGACTTACAACTTAGTAAACCTGAAACAAACTAATGGAGAAGAATTTTCCTTAAAAAAAACCCATCACAAAAAACCACAAAACAACACAAAAGAAAACCAGCTAATGTCCACTAATAGTGAATGAAAAAGAACAATTCTATAGTCATGACTATGACAAATCCCTGCTAACTACTAACTACTCATCCAAACGCATGGTGAACTGTCATCATCACGAGGGGTTATTTTATGATACAATCACGTGTCTTATGATTTTGCAGGGGAGCGTCAGTGCTTTCAGCATCCCTAATTGTATGAACTTGGGGGTTACACACAAATAACAGTTTGTACATCTAATAAGCATGGTGCAACAAAGCATAAAATGTGGGTATTAAATTTACTGGCTGACACATTTGCATTAATAGCATTTGACGTGTTCTGTGGTATTGCTCTTGGCTTCCTACTGCTGCTCCAAAAGAGCACAGGTTTCCCACACTTCCACCAGCCCTATGAGACCTTCTCATGTGCTGTAGGGCATCTCAGTCATACCAAAGTAATTCAGAGGAAAAAACTGATTGAGCCGTGGGTATCTGTTTTCCTGTGCATTGCCTGAGGAGATGTGTGTGCCTCAAGAAGATAACTGAAAAGCCTGTCTGTTTAGCAGACAGACAGACAGACTGTCTAGAACAGTAATATAACAGTGGTAAATCTGAGATTTAGGATTTTTCCTATTTGCAGATACTCCAACAAGTTGTTTTCAGGATTCAAAATCATCTACTCAAAGGTTTTCTTTAAAGATCAGGGTTCATTTGAACTAACTAGCTACAACTTTCAAATTCACCTTGGAGGCTGTACAGAAAAGACTGAATAGTTTATGTAGGTCATAGCACAATAATTATGATTGAAACACTTAATTGTTTCACTAAAATTGTATGTTCAGATGCTACTTCTCTATTTTAGTGTCTTAATTTGGATCGAGATCTCACTTCAGAAGCAAAGCCTGACAGAGCAGGCTTAGAGAGCAGACTACTCTCTAGGAGTTTCCCTTATGAACTCCACATTCCAAAGGGCAGCCAGCCCACAGGACCAGATGAGAGCCCATCCACAGTCAAACCCACAGAAATACAAGTAATGTCAGTGCTGAGTACTCAACAGTTGCTGGTTTGCCCTCCAGGTCTGTTCCTAGCACTCCACAATGCTTGCTGGTATAGATACAGTCAGCTCTCGTGACTGTCTAATCCAGTGTTTATATAAAGTAAAATTCTTGAATAATTTTAGGAGCTAATTTCATGTAGGCTAATCTGTCTAACATGCCCTTTCTGACATGCAGTTTAGGTCTCTTGCATTATGCCAGTTCAAATTTATGCCAACTTGCTAGCATATGTCTCAAAAGCTAAACTTGGAAACCAGCTATGAAATTGTCATGAGTCCAACTCCTCCCTGCCTAGAAACTCAAGCAGTCATGTTGCAAATAGTAAATGAATGCAGCACACTCCTGACAAGCTGAATGTCACTTTACCCAGGTTTAAATGTCCATGAAGCCGAGATCTGCCATAGCAGAGGATGGATCAGGCCCTGAGTCACTTCTGTTTCTCAAATAACCACACTGCCTGTTGCCACTAGCAGGTGCTGCTTATCTATCACAAATACGGAGCTGCTTCAGAAAATATTTCACTTCTGTGATCACGGATTTCTATTTGTTTTACAACGTAAGACTACACATAGGATTTTCAAAACCATCCGAAGTGTTCTGGAGTCCTATTAAGTATCAGTTTGGTCTTTATTCTAAACAGCTATTGAAAATGCTGTTTGTTGCACTGCCACTGCACTCAAGGTTTGGTCTTACCTCAAGTATCAATTTGTCACACCATGTCATGTGGTTGCAAATAATAAACTGAGTTGGTCTTATGTCTTCAAAGCCAGCTAGCTCTGCAATTCCTTAATTTCAATAAAAGCCATTATAAAACTGGTATTCAATATTTAATATGTCAGCAAAGCATTGAGACACAGCAGAGTATTTTTCCAGCCCACATACAGGTATATTTTTCAATAGTCATAATCTAAATTTTAAAAAAAATATTTATAGAACAGAAATTATAGTCCATCATCAGTCTCACATGCTTTTTTAGCACGGGTATGAAGTCTCAGACTTAAACCAAGACAGTGTCACCGTGCACTTCACTAAAGCAGACTAAATATAAAATGCTCATGGCATTTTGTGCACACTTTTCTATCCCTTTCATTAGTTTTCTTCAGAGGTCATTACAGATCTCCCACTTGATTTTGCCCAGTTCCTTGTGGGAGTTCCATCACATAGCTAATTTTCCTAAATGTATGAATTGCCATTTTTGAAGGAGTGGGGTTTTTTTGAGCACATGCTGCACATTTCCACCTGTTGCAGCTCTACAGGACACCCAGGCAAGCTTAGACATGATAAGGCTTAGACATGATAAGGCTTCTTGCCACCATCACACCAACAGCAATGTAGGTCCAGATGATAAGCAGCTTTCCAAATCACTCAGGTGAGTTTCTTTATCCACTCACACTCCTTTTTGTGGAAGGAGCAATGAACTTACATATCTACCATACCAACACATGGTGTAGAACACATAGAACTCTCCACTAAGGAGACTAAGGACACTTTCATGGAGGTAAGATGATGACTTTATCATAATTTTCTTCATACATAGGATGCTAAGAAGCTCTGATTAAAGAGGAATAGTCTGAGAAGTATGTCAGAAGAGCTGGTACTGGAAAAAAACAGGTGTAATCACCATGTACTCACAGCCACCAGCCTGGGAAGGTACTGAGTAAGGGGGTCGTGAGCTCTTAAGACACCAATGTTCAGCTGAGTTCAAGAAGACATTGCATTGTTTTCTCCCTGTTTTCCTAGCAGCTCAGTCAGCTAAAAAGCTTCATGTTTGACCATGTGAACTGTAGGCAAGCAGAACATTTGCTCAGTCCTAACCAGTTTGTTCATTATGAAATTACTGAAATAGAACTATTTCACACCTTGATACACATACAAGAATGCAAATAGGATGATTTTTACAAAGTATTTCATTCTGAAGAATGGAATCCTATTAAAAGGATCACTCAGCAAAAGTTGAGAGCATGTACAACATTTAGAAAGCTTGTGGCAAAGTTGTTCATAAGATGATAGAACAGAAATACATCTGTTGGATAGGATGGCATTCTGTCACTTCAGAAGTAGGGTAAGGGAAGGAATGGAGAACAGAGAGTTACCAGTTTTTCAGAGGAGGTACATTAAGATGATATTTAATGGAATTGCATTTTGTTTTTCCTCAATTATCTTTTAAAAAAAAAACAAAAAAAAACCCACAGCGATATTGGGATGGCAGAACTTAAGAGTTAACAACTATAAAGGCAGCAGCCAGAAAGGCTGGAGGGGATCTGTAATATAGACATTAAAGGTACTGAGCTTTTAAGTTTAATGATCCTGTCATAATGAATGAGAAAGGCGACATTCAATGAAAGAAGAAAGAGAGTTAAAAGCAGGATAGGGAAGATTCTTTTTAATTAACACTGAAAAATAACCTTGTTCAACTATTGGAAAGATTCATCCAAGCAAAGGATTTTGTAATCACTAGAAAACATTTAGTTCTTTATATGGATAATAAAACATCCATAAAAATCCATAAAAGACTGCCTTCACACCTCACACTAGACAGAAAGTCAGAAAAAAATTCCCCACCAAATAAGTTAGTGTGCATTCCTCCATTTAACTGCCTCCAGTTAAATTCTGCCAGTCACTGAGAGAGACAACATCCTGGATTAAATCAGCCAGTCATATGGTACAGACAAATGATTCAGAAATACACATCTTGCTGTTCTTCAGACCATTATATTCACCTGAAAAATGGTAATGCAAGCTGAAAATACTAGTGCCTGGTAATCTTTATGTCTCAGTAACTCAGGCATTTTCCTGGTAGAAGATATTTAAGACAACTTTGACATTAACCTCATTGGAAGGGGAGGAATCCCAGGAACCTCAGAGTGGTTCAGGACTGCCAGGAATCTAGATCTTGCAACTACAGAGATTTGTGTGACAGCTGCATAATTCAAAGTGGCCCAAAGGACCCACCTCAAACTAGGCACCCCATAGCATTACTTAGCATCAGAAAACAGACTTACTGCCTCTAGGCCTTGGGTATTTCCTAAAATCCACAATCCCACAGGAAAAGAGCAATAGAGATGGAGGCATCACCTTTGGCCTCTGTTTATTCGCCTTCTTTTCTCTTCAGCATCATCCTCTAACCCATGTTTCCTATTCCAGACAGACACAAAGCTCAGAAGCACTGAAAAAGCCACCACTGGCTCAGGTGTGGGGCTCACTAAGTATCTTCAGAGATTTGAGGCACTTCAGTGAATATATTGCATATACATGACACATGCACATCTATGATGTTTTGTTGCTGATGGGGGTTCTTTTGGGAGATAGAGTGTGGAGGGCTGAATGAAGAATTTTAACTATAAATGTTCACAGGTAATCAAGGTGCCAACACAAAATGACCTGTGTCCTTATACTGTGGCGAAAGTGTTTTTCTTGTAAACCCAACTAAAGCAGATGGCAAAGGCCATTGTCTATTTTATTAATTACACCTGTAATGAACTGTTGGATGTCATAAGCCAAAACCAACTAATCATTTCAAATGCATTACCCTTCACATGCTGAGAAAGTTAAAAAACAGTGACTAAAAGCTGCTCTGTCTGCATCATAAGCAATATTATGAGCCTATTTTACTACTAAAGGTGACAAACATTAACATCTGTTAATTTCCCATTAACAGATCTCATTTTCCATTGCTCATAAATTTGTCATATTTGAACCATTCAGGCCAAAATTTTCCATTTCCAATATCTCCCTCAGGTTGTCATGACATTAGAGAATTTGCACCAAAATGGTTTGGGCCATTAAAAAAAACAAACCCACCAAACAAACAGAAAAGACCTTATGGTTAAAGCAAATCAATCCTAATACAGTAGGAAATAACAGCCTTTACATTGGTGATTTCCAGTACTTTTGCACATAGGAGCATGAATTTGAAATATACCATCTGTATCAGGCATGTGCTTATGCCATTCTGTCAAACCATCCAAATTAACAGATGCAGAGGCCCTTTAAAAATGTGTTTATCAGACAGCTGGTAGCACATTTCCTCAGATATATGGCCTGTGTTGCTATTGTCTGGACAGACAATTTCGGACTCCAGATACTATGTGCACTGCTAGGTGAAAACACAGGAACTGAGTGTGAAGAGGTGGCTTAGCATATACTACAATTACCCATCTTTCTGGGGAAANTAAAAATACCCATTTTTTGGGGAAAAAAAAAAAAAAAAAAAAAAAAAAAAAAAAAAAAAAAAAAAAAAAAAGTTAAAATGCAAACAGAATATTTTATCAGAATATTTATAAGATAAAATAGATAAGCTAGATATATTGATATAGATCTAGAGAGACAGAAAGAGAGCTATAGATAGATAAATGAGATAAAATCTACCTTGGGAAAATGTATTTTCAGGCATATTTCTCACTTTTTGGGAGCACAGTTATCTTGTAATTGCTCAATAGCAAAGTTATTGAGCTACTTTTCTTACAATACAGAAATACTATTCATATTTTTGGTAGTTAACAATGCAAAGCTCTGGCTTTCAAATTTCTACCATAGCACAAAAAAAAACAACTCAGACTTGAGCAATTTATTGACAACCTTTATAATCAAAATCCCCAAGACTTACCAGCAATGTAGTTAAAAAACCGAGATCTATTAATCATATTACTGAAAATGCAGTAAGGATCTATGTGACTTTCAAGCTTTTAACTCCAATTTGCAAATAAGTTATGTTAATAGACTTTGTTTACAGCAAAGACCCTGCTGAAAATACCAACTCATTGACAATTTTTAAGAATTTCGAAAACGCTCCAGTATTTCTGGAGAAGATTTTCCCTGCACTCACTTCTGAATCATGGAAATAATAAAAAATATCAGACTTCCACTGATTGCATAAATAAAGACCTTGCCAGATATAACAAATAACAAATGAAAAGAAAGTTAAAAATCTAAGATTGGGGTAAATACAGCAAAGGTGAACTTTTCCATACAAGAAACCAAAGCACCCTGTAATAATTCCCAGGGCTATGGCATATATGTATTTAACAAGCGATAGGTAGACAAAACTGGCCTGTTGCTGGAGGAATATTCATAAAATGCATACAAAGTCACAGAAATATTAGATTTGGAACCAAGTCAGGAATGGCTACAGTAAAAATACACCATGAAGAAACCATGAAGAATAATTCACAATAATTCTAAGGTATCAGCAAAAGCTGTCCAAGCTACTTTACATTTCCCAAGGAGTGTGCAGGTGAACTGTTAGGTTGGCATAGTGCACACCCTAAAAGTAACACCAGTGTCCTTATGGAAACATTCTCATGAAGCTGATTCTTAACATCTTGTAGCTGATCCATGTACCTTTCTACTACGGCCTCTAAAGTAACAGAAATATCCATGAGTGCAACACTCACAAGCATAAAGCCATTTACTCAAATTGTAATAAAGCCTTTGAAGCACTTTAAAAGTCAAGAGCATGGCCATCTTCTGGAGGGTGCCCTTTGCATTAGAGATATCAGGCGTTGCAGGCAGAGAGCAATTGTGAAAGTTCTACAGAGGTGAAGAAATATGGGCAAAGCCACACAGTCCATCCATACTGCTATTTAATTAAGAACATCTATGAATAAATATGTTACTGAAAATGCTCTGTAAAAAAAAAAAAAA
>VYXD01016269.1:1531696-1556959 GCA_013397195.1 Hylia prasina
AGCAGTATGGATGGGATGTCACGATGCCACCTTTTCTTCTGAAGGCAAAGATGACAGAGGGCAATGTAAGGCACACAAAGAGGTATTTAGCTGTGTCACCATAGGAACTGTTTCGCAGAAGTGTGTAGGAGCAAAAAGAGCTTGAGTGATGGAAGCATTTAGTGATGGGGGAAAAAAACCAACCAACCAGTAACAAAAACCCAAAATGTAAAATCGGCTAAAATGTACTGTGGCTGGAAGACAGTTGAATCTGAGTAAATCAAGATTAGAAGAACAACCTGGTTCAATTCAATGCAAAGACACTGCAGATGCAGAGTGAAATATGCAGTAATCACAGAAGGGAAATTTAAAGCAATCCAGAGAACTATACAATGAGAAAAAATACATATCTTCCACACATGGCAGTTGAAGCAAGCTGTGTTTCCTTGGAAACAACAAAACAAAAGTTATGTGACTTTCAGTCAGCCGTATTTCCTGAGACAGAATTAGGACCTGCATTAAAACTTTGCTCTTAGTATCACGTACATTTTCTGTAAACCAGAGTAATTGCTCTGAAATTAGTAGAATAATTCTGGTGCAAAATCAGGCACTTGTTTTTCAAATATGGAGTTGGTTTTATTTGCAAAGATTTGTTTTCATTATTATTTGAAACTGGGTCTACTACGATCCTTAAATTCTGTCATAATTGTGACACAAATCCAATGTGGGATTTTCAGCACACATTCACAGCATGTTAAATCAAATATTTTTGGTTCTGAGCCACCCTGAATGCCATAGATGTAAAATGGCAGGGCAAAATGTTTAAGCTAATTCTTATTAATAGAAAGCCCTCTGTATGGAATGTGGCTTTCGAAAAACACAGCAGCCAGAGAACGAGCATAATTGTCACACACTTAAAATAAAGCTCCAAGACATGCAAACTCATGCCGTGAACATCAGCTTTCCATACATGCCACCTCAAACCTCTGAGCTTTCTGGGTTGGGATAGAAGAACACTTTAAGCTAAGCTATGATTAAGCTGAAGGGGAGAAAGAACATAACCATTCCCACTGATCTCATATGTCACCTGTGAGTCTTTTACATTAATGAAATCCTCCTCTGCTTAGGGCATGGTCATCTATATCGTTCATCTTGGAAGAAGCCATCAGAACAGGATTACTGTGTTTTAGGAGCACCTTTAACACTCTGCACAATAAACACACAAAATATAACAACAAATACATTTAAACAGGAGGAGAATGTCTCCAACCATTAGGGGAGTAACATGCTGGGACATTCTTGCAAGTAGGAAAACTGGTGAAAAAATAAAATCTGAACAATTTAAAATGGCACTTGTCCATTTTATGAAAAATATAGCTGCAATTATGGGAAATTGGAACCTTTAGGGTCCTAAAAATATGCAGTTACTGGGATTATAACGAAAAACAGTCAATACAATAAAAATTTTGTTTAGCAAAGTCAGAAGAACTGAAAAAAATCTGAAAAGAATTGTTACAGAGGATAAAACGGAAAACTAAAATACCTAGAATATTGGAAAAGGAGTAAATTTCAGATTGCTGTATTAGGAAGGTTAGACAGAGGTATTAAAACAGTTGAATATAGCTAAAATAACAAGGAAATGAGATAAACATAGTCCTTTAGATCATTTACTTACTCACCTAATAGCTGTAAGCAATTAATTTATTCTTTCCAAATTATGTCCTTGTTAATTACAAACAGGACAAATGCCCATTTTACTAGACAGAGCTGATCTGAAACATAGCTAATGTCTCTAATGTGTCCCATCAGTCTCTAATTTGCTAGAGTAACACTAAAACAAAACTCTAGATTTGAAAAGGAAGTATTATTTGTTATGAACTTTGAAAACAGCTGGTTTGAATTTTTTTCTGAGGAAGAGAAATACAGTGACATTACCAAACATTAAATACAATTTAAGTCATAAAGATTTCCATAGAAAGATGACTGTGTGTTTTGCCTCCTAGGGAGAGGGAAAACACTTACTATATTAACTGATATTATTAAAAGTAAGGTAGTACTCTAAAAATGTGAAGAGATAAAGAGGAAAACAGAGAGTTTTTAAAATGTTTTCAAGGCTGTAAAGCCCCTTCGACGAGGGCATGAGGGAGTCATAACTAGTCTTATAAAAATGGATTTAAATGCAGGTGCATGTGTGGTGAAATGAAATCAGAGTAGGTGCACTCAGCAGAGCAGCAGCAGCATCCTCATGGACTTCCCCAGAGAGAGCCACCCCACTGAGCAGATTGGAACACTGCTTCCTGACCCAGCAGCCTAGAAACAGCTTGTGTGCCTATTTACAAATTTTGGGTAAATATCGTTTATAAATTTTGTTATGCTTGTTATGTTCTGAAGAACAAAGTCCATGAATTAGACATTCCTTGATTCTGGCAGAGATGTGGTTTTATCAGTTAAGTTTATTTTTTAACATTTTAGTGTGCCTAGCAAACTAATTAATTAGACTGGTACTTTGTTGTGCTATGTAACAGAGAAAAAAGATGATCCTGCCTCAAACAGTATAAAGTCCATATCAAGTTGGAGGTTTTTTCCGCTGTCAGATATTAAAGTCAAACTTTTATCTAAAATTCCATTTCTTTCTTTGTACTCTGTCTGAAATGGACCGTGCTTCATGCAGTCATTAATTATCATTCATAAATATTCTTTATTTCATTAAAGCAATTCAAATTGAATAAAGAATTAAAGGACAGATTTTGGTTGCAGCACTGCATACTTATCCTTCTAATAGCTATAAGCAGAATTTCTGTGTGTGCCTCTAAGACTCAACTTCACTGTGAAAACAACACAGACCTCCCTGAGGAGGAGTACATGGGGGCTACATCCCAGCAGGTCCCTTTCCATAAATCCTGGAAGGAGTTAGAATCAGCCCAGATCCTTTCTATCCTCAGTGTAAACTGAAATTTAAACTACCTTAACCCATTAAAAAAAAGGTATTTCTGTTTCCTTGTCTCCTTCATGCCCATCAAAAGATATGACATTCTAGGAAAATTCCAAGATCCAGTCTAAATATGGGTTATGGTAATAGTTCTATATTGCAGAAGCAGTAAATCTAAAAAGCAGCATTTCTAGACAGTGGACTATGAGCTAAACTGCAAAAAGGGCAAAACAAAAAGATGCACACACATGCCACTCCACATACTGAGTGCCTCACAGCAGAACAAGAACACGGCACGGCACACTGGCTGCTCTGCTGACCAGGATTTCAGATGCTGATCCTGGTTTTAAAGGCTTGCCCTTGCATACAAACCTCCAGATGCAAATTACAGAGGCCGTTTTTGGTTTCAAAATATAGTCAACACAACTTTATAACAGTTTTAGTGAGTTTACTACTGCCTTTTCTTCTGACAGATTCAGCTCTAAAGACTCAAGAGCTGCCAGTGTTACCCTGACTGTCCAGGATGTGTCCTGCATTGCCATGTCTTCCTTAGGCTGAAGCGCTTTTCTATTTGTTACTGTTTTACACTTGTGCTCCCTACAGTTCTATCACTGTCTTACTACAGCTTTTTTTCCTGATACTCATTTGCCATTAAATATTACCTATTTAAAAAATCCCTACTGGGTTTAATACGACATAATTTTCTTGGGTATTCTTAAGGGCTTTTAATTGGAAGAGCTTTCTGCTGTCTGTGCAGATGGATTCAGCTCAAGGTCTTTGTTGACTGGATCTGAGAACAAACTATAAATGGTTTGTACGGTGAAAATGATATTAGGACTGCTGGTTGGCCTTGTATCAACACATAGCATGGCTTATCATGTGATGTTGTATTTAGCCAACAGTTTCATACCAAAACAAAGACGACATTTTGTTCTTATTGGATATTTGAAATGGCCAAACACATCAACTTTCTCAAATCCCAGCATCGTATTTATTACTATAGCTTATCTCCCTTGTGAAAGAGTCCATTAATAAACAAATAACATTTAGACAGTCACATCATAACTGAAAAAAACCACAGAAAATGTCAAATGTTATAACTACACTCTAGTCATCAAGTTATATGAGAAAAATTTAGACTTTTTAAAATATTTTTTCTCTGTTCCTTTCTCGCTTCCTACTTCCAGCACTGATGACTTCTTTTAGTTAAAGAGACAGTGAAACTTCTAAGTTACATAGTACATGGTTTGTGGCAGACCGGCCTCTTTATGGACATAAGGAAAAGAAAAATATTTCACACTTAACTCATGACACCTGCTGCCTTACAGATCTGGGAGCCTGGGTGCTGAGCTTCATGACAGAGCCCAAAAGCACAGGGCTCTTCTCCCTCCAGTCCTGGAGCAGAAGATGGCAGGATTGCCAGATGAATCAAAAGGATTTAGAACTTTCTTTTCATACAAAACATATGTGTTCATATCTTGGTTCAGATTTGAAGATAGAGTTGTAACAGCTCCACTCTACTTAGTCCTGTTCAGTGTCTAATATATACATGCTTTACTGATTTACACAGGATGCTGTACAGACTTTGAGCACTTAATTTAACAAGAAAATCACACACTAAGTGGACTACATATGATTCAAGGGATCTATAGTCTCAAAAATAAGAGAGAAGAAAATTTTAAAGCTCTAATTAAAAGCTATGTAGTGAAAGCATTAGGGGAATTTCCCAGCCAGTAACAGTAGCATCACAAACCAGTGATGCCAAATAAGTAGCAAGGGCAATTCAAGGGCAATTCTATCCCTCATGGGTGCTTCCTCCAATGCCAACTGTCCTGAACAAAAATCTAAATTACTCAGAGGTAATATTATCTTTCATCTAAGAAGACTTTTAATGCAGTGCATATCAAATTCCTTTCCATGTCCTACATGAATAGGAAATAAATAAGGTTTTATTTGGTAAGATAGAGGAAGGAACTGTTTCATTTGATGCTGGTAGGCAAACTCCTCAAAACAAAATTTTTGCAAATGCCTGTCAGGACACGTGTACACTACACACTGTTGCAATGTGAACTCCTAAAATCAGTGTTTACTTTTCATTTCTCAGTGGTTTTTTCCTGATACAAGCATATGTAAATAATGATATATATGGCCTCACTACTGTTTTGGCATCTACTGCCAGTGTCTGCAGAAGATGCACTGTGTTACAATGTACACATTGTGGTCAACTAAAACCCATGGTATAAACAAGGATTACTCACATTATGCTTTTCTGATGCAAGCATGGATACATGCCATATTTTAAATCAATTAAGATAAAATTTTAAATTATTATATTATTAATAAATTCAGAAATAAGAAAATTCTGAATTTTTAAGTATCAACAGTGGTATAGCCAAAATATGCGCTGGTGATTTTACTCATGTGTTCCTATTTAATTAGTAGAAATCTTTAAATAGAAAATGAAAACTCTTCAATGAGAAGTAAAAAAAATCAAGGAAACTGGTACTCTTAAAAGTAAGTACATTGGTGGATTGTCAACTGCATTAAATTGTATAAGTAAAAGGATATATCTTCACCTCTTCTTTTCAGACTCCAGTGCCAAGCAGATAAGACAGGCTGCCACAGAACTGTTCATTCTCTCATAAACAAAATGCAAGGTAACAGAAAATCAGACTTTCTGAATTACAATTTGATTTTAGTTTTACAGCATGGTGGTCTGTAATTCCAACAAAAAGGTATTTGTAGGAATATATTTTTGTCTGTTTTCACCTTAGCTAAAATCCTGCCTGCCTCTTTAATAGTAATCTGCACATATCCTGTTGAATTTAGCGGAGACAGGACATTTCTTCCAACAAAGATCAGCACTTCTAAGCATTTGTGCACCAAGCTCCTCTGCAAGTGCAGTGTCAAGTACAAGACTCTCTCTGGCTGTCTCAGCTTGTTGTTTGCCTATGTAAGAACTCATTTGTTTCCTAAAGCTTTTTATCTTCTCTCCAAATCCCCACGTTTTGCAAAAATATATCTGTAACAAACTTATTCACAGTAAATGGGTCCCAGTAACTAGGGCACTCAGGTAAACTTTTCAAGATGTTTCTGACCCCAGTTTAAAACAAACCTTCCACTCCCACTCCTCTGGGAGAGGTTATTTTAAATCTAGATCACTTTCATGAACAAGAACAGAGAGTTATATTATTAGGTTCTTCTCACAGATCTGCAGTAGCAGATTGACAAATACTCTTTACTGATACATTCTTCAAAGGCAATAAACCTACAAATTAAATTAATTTCTCAGTCTTAATTCTGCTAAGGAGAATATGGGTTTACTCATGGCCTTTATAATCTCCTGTGGGATATCAGTCCTGTTCAGCAGAATGCCTTATTTCTGTAAATTTTCTCTAACTCAAATGGGAAAGAACTAGGCATCCTTTAGGTAGCTTACTACATACAAAAACAAATGCTTGAAGAATTACACAGGAAAAGATCTGTTAAGCTTAAACACCCCAGGCTTTTTTTTTTTGTGATTCACACATCACTTCTTTCAAAGAAGTAAGCCTCATGCTTTTTAATCTATGCAGGGATCAAAAACTATCTCTTTTTTCCTAATTCCACAGCACATTATCAAACACTGATCATCTGTACAATTTTCACTTCAGCAGACATAGTTCAGAAACACATGCAGATGCTCTAAAAATGTTAATAACTCTTCAGCCTTCAATTAGAAAATGGAATCTGTTTTTCCTTCGCGTGCATTCCCTCTGCTTCCCCAGGCGTGTGCGAAAGCTCTGCTTGAACAGCAACCACTAACACTTCCTGCATAATCCACAGGATAAGGCAATCAACAGAGGGGACCTTAGGGCCATCTCTGATCTGGCAACTAGCTATTTCTGTCATAAATTTGAATATTGCATAGCTGGGAAAAGTGCTACAAAAAAAGTCTCCTTTCAGGAAAGGACCCTCAGTAGGAAAATACTCTTGCATCTGCTGAAAGAAGACTCCTGAGTATCGGCTTCTGTGAAGACTATTCAAGGGCATAAACATTTGCAGGGGTGTTTCCATTTATTTGGATGACCAACTGGCACAACCATTTCCAAATTCCAGTGCTATCACAGCTAAAGCATTGAAGCTTCTCACCAGGCAAGGACCTGGAAACCCCGAAGAAGCTTGGCTGTGCTTTGTTCAAGGAGAAGCATATTGCACATGTAAGCCCTGCCCAAAGAGAGGGGATGAGGATTCCCTCTGCTCCAAACTGCTCATAAAACACAGATAATCTGAAGGGAATTACAAAGGGATTAGAAGGTAATCCAATGGAGAGGTACACGTCCCAGGATTATTTTTCAAATACATCCTGTCTTCACAGCAAATGAGAGTCAGGGTCCTGGTTTAGACAGTTGGTCATGCAAAGTGGAGAGTATGAAAATGAGTGAAAGGGTCAGAGAAGAAGACAGATGTGCTCTTTGCTTTGCATATAGTCAGCTCATTTAACTACTCATTGATACAGTAAATTTGCAACCTAATTTTAAAACACATCCTCCACCACAGCTTTCTTTTGAGATAGTGTTAGCTGCCTGCTAATACAGAATTTGACTGATATGACTCAGTGATGCTCACCTGCAACAAGACTGGGATGGGCTGAATGGAACAGAATGATTTCTGTAACAATTTCAAAAAGCAATAGCAGTTCTGCAGGACTCAGGCATGCAGCAGCCATCCTCACTCAGCTGAGATACAGGAGAAGCCTGAGGTCTGGAATGGAGCTTCCAGCTGAGAAACAAGAGCCCACCCAGATCTACAACATCCCTTCCTCGATGGAATCAGCCTGGAGGCAGACACCCTTCTGTAGGATCATTAGCTCTTAACCAGCTCCTCACACTGTGGGAGAAATCTGGACAACTCCCATGCCCAAGGACGCTCATGAGGTTACTTTCCTGGGGATACTGATTTGGCTGTTGACCCTCTGTTGGGGAAAGCACTGCTCAGCCAACACCCCCTGGCACTAGCATGGCTCAGGTGTCAGGTCACACTACCAGCCATGACTTGGCTCCTCAGTCACCAGCCACATGGCACCAGCGTAGAGGCGGACAGAGCTCACCCACAAATTCCAGCAAAATACTACCCGGTGTATTTGAGAGCTCTTTGTGTGCCCACCATGCCCCTGGCCAGCCCTGCCAATGGCTGGAGTTCAGTGTGCCAGAGCAATGGGCTAACACATCCTTCAAAGTCTCACCCAGCAAGACCATTCCCACAGAGGTGCCTTCTTTGAGTGAAGATTCCATGCCAAGGGTTTTGCTGATGGGGTATTTCGTAGAGAACATTTTTATCTGCGCCACAAAAAAGCCAACAGATGAAACTTTCATTTCACCTCAAACACCTCACCCAGGGTTTGCTTCCATTAGCAGGTTGCATGATAATTCCTTGTATATTGTGAATTTGCAAAATAATGCCTGCACTAAGGTATATTAAGATTCATTATAACAAATATTTCAACTCAAATATCTTAAAAGAGTATCTTGGATCTACCCTATTTTCTTAGATATTCTTTGGCCAAATTCTACTTGACTTCACATAAAACTTATATCTTTACCTAGTAATCACTCAGAGCAGCATTTGACAACTTCACTGCAAGATGTCTTAGTGAAAGGAGCCTTGGGTTTAGCCTACAAAAGCCATTTGTAACTTAAAACAAATCCAGAAATAAACATTTGGGTGGGTGATCGGTCAGTTCTTTCACCTCATAGTTTTGTGGAGCTGTACTTTGGCATAGGTGCAAAACAACATGTTAGTCACTTCTGATTATTAATTGGTGGTTTTTTTTGACATTTCCCATAATTACTGCTACAATCTCTACTTTTACAGTGGCTATAGAAAGAAGTCTTAAAATGTCAATCAAATTAGCACATTCAAAAATATGAAGCTTATACAACATTTAAAGTCACAATTTGTTGAATGATAAATTCTTTTTTTAGACAGAAAGGCTTTTTTTCTAAAAAAGAAAAGAAGATGATTATTTATGATTGCATCTCCCTTAAACTAAAAAAACTCAGCAATACAGTATTGATGACATTAACGACTCCTATTTAGAAACAAAAGTCTAATTCCCAGAACATGCCATATGGACCACTTCTGTTACCAAAAGTTTCATACTCAAAGCATTTGTAGGAGCAGTCACCAAATGTATTTTCTACACTCCATCATCATCATTGAAAGTTTTGGGTTGGAAGGGGCCCTAAAGATTGTCTAATTCCACCTAGCCTGCCATGGGCAGGGACACCTTCACTAGACCAGGTTGGGCTCAGAGCCCAGCTGAACATTTCTAGGGATGGAGCATCCATGGAGCTTCCCTGGGAAACCTGTGCCCCACCATCCTCACAGGAATGAACATCTATTCTAAACCTATTCTGTTTCATTTCAAAGCCATTCCCCCTTGTCCTATCTCTACATGCCCTTGTAAAAAGTCTCTCTCCAGCTCTTTCGTAACCCCCTTTAGGTACTGGAAGGCTGACATAAGGTCTCCCTGGAGTTTTCTCTGCTCCAGGCTGAACATCCCCAGCTCTCTCAATGTTAAATGAGACTTTATTTTCTCATCCTGACTCAAAATAAATACGTTCTTCCAAAGTAATCCTGTGAAAACTGGGCTGATGGTAACTACCAAGGCAAATCAAGATGTAACATCTTACTTACCCTGAGCAAAGGTACCAGGTTTTGGTCCCACAGTAGCAGCACAATACACTTAGTTTAGGATTGTAATTTGATTTCAGTAATCGGTTAGGGGTGAGGAGGTGCTGACCACAGCCACTGGTACTTCTCTTTGGTTTTATGCTGTCACTTGTATATTTGTTTTTACACGCCTGCACACCTGACTACACCAATACTCACAGAATGAATTGGTAACATTCTACTAAAAAAAATGTGTAATTTCTGGACAGTGCAAACAGTGGGTTGCTAGGATGGCTCTTCAAGTATTGCTCGTCCAGTGTGGCACCCTGGTGTGTTCAACACATTCAGTGAGCCCCAGTATAATTATATGACACCATGGGAAAAAACAGAATTGGGGCAGTAAGTCAGTTATTTTTAAATACTGTTTATGTATTTGTTAGTGTTATTCCCATGTCCTTGGATTTCTCTGTGGAGTTCCCCATCACCCAAAATGGTTCCAAAAGCCTTTCAGGACCCTCTGATGCTGCTGAACATAGCTAGGAAACCTCTCAGATGTTTCTGCATTTTTGGCTGACAGAAAATATTCTCTGTTATTTTATGCTCATATTCCCAGGAACAAATGCCAGAAACTGGATGTTCAAGACACAGAACAGAAGTTATCTAATAACTGAATTTGAAGCCTTCCTGAGCAAAGAGGAAATAGACTGAATCGGCAGTCCTCTGAGATGAGTGAGAAAATTTGATGCCCTTTTAATGATATGTTCCATGCTTTTTTCACATGAAAATTAAACAACACTGTTTATCTGCACAGCACTCACATCACTGCTGTAGACAATATTTTTATATCATTTTTTCCTTTAAAATGAAAAACTAAATACAATTCAGTGAAGCTGCAAAATCAAAGTTCTTTCAATATGAAATATTTCCTTTAACACCTGCCAAGCACTGGTATTTTTCCCCTTGGGTCTCAGTGGAGCTGGAATTAACACAGCCTCATCTGTTCTTTTCTTGGTAGTTCTCCTTTACTGGCAGTAACAAAACTCTGAGAATACAGGAGCTCTTCATTGCTTTTGCCTGACTTCTACCAGGTGCAATGTCCATGCAGGCAGAATGTGCTTTCACAGGGAAGTCATCCAGAAGTGCACAGCAAAGGACTCTGAGACACAGCAAGCACAGCCAAAACAATCTCCAGGCTCCATTAATCCACTCAAACACTGGTAACCATGCAGAAAATACCACCAGTTTTATCAAAAAATTTGTAACAATTCTTTTAAGTTGAGCATTTAAAATATAATTAATTTAGCATTCACTGGCAAGTGTTACACTAATACAAGAAATCAGCCTGTGCTGTATTGCATGAGATCAGTTTCAATATCATCCCTTTCCAGGCAAGGTTGTCCTGATAAGGAGAAGCTACTTGACAACTGAAATAATACAACACTTCTTCTGGGCAGGGGGTAGGATCAAAAGGAGAATTTAAGCTGCAAAGACCCTTGGCATCAGTGGAAGGAGGGAACACAACTGATCCACACGTTGTGCTCATCCTGCAAGCCCACATCTCACAATCACTGAACTTCCCTGCTCAGAGAGAGCCAAACAGCACCGTGTGCCCAGGTGCTGGGAGGTGAGGGCCTACCCCCATCACACTCTGAACAAAAAAGAAGTCTGCCCTGTTTTACTTTCTTCCTCTAGCCCTTGGGCATGACTTCACTTCTGCTCTGGGACAGGCGCATCTGCCCTTCAACAGCCATGAATGAGGACTTCGAAGTTATCTCAGTTTGAGTATCTCTGCCCATTAACACACCTGCTTAAGAAATTGATTTATTAATAGACTGCTTGCAAATTTGGGGTCATTCTTCAAACTCTTCCGAACAAATCACAGGCCAAATATTTTTATGCCCTAAGCTTTTATTTTATGAATTTTCAGAGGCAGTTGTCTTTGCAACCTTTGAATCTTTTTTTTATACGCTTCAATATATTATGTCTACAGTCTCAAGCAGAATCCTTTTGACCTGCATTTTCATCAGAACAGACATTTTTAAAGCTACCAGTTCAACATTTGAGGAGGGAAGTACAAGACTGAAGTACTGGAACATGACATGATCAGATTCAAAGCCACTCCACTGGAATATTGCTATGAAGATGCTGTCAGATAGATACAGAAAATAATAGCTGAAATTGTTTTTATGAAGTTCACACAATAACTTCATAACAGCCCCTTCAAAGAAAGGGAAAAAGGATTAAATCTCTAAAGTATCAAAGAAAAAGAAAGGTAATGTGAAAATGAAAGTGAAATGTGTTATTATTCCTGTTACAGTTGCATAAATGCTGCTCTTGCAGTGAGCCACAGCAGATTGAGAATCATTACAGAAAAAAAGCTGCTGACCAATGTGCATATGATGATCAATTTCTGTTCTTAAAAAGAAAGAAAAAAAAAGAGAGTAAACCCTAATATATATAAAACTCACAAGGGAGACAGAAACTACATTGATCAAAATGTTGAAAATAATATTTCAATATGTCTTCATGCAGGATGAAATTTTAAATGCTTACATCTTTCTGAGGTGTTGAAGTACCAAATGTTTATTACTTGTTCACAATCTGCAAAGAGGAAAAATTTCATTCTTTTTTAAGAGGAAAACTATGTGTTAGGAATATCTTGCATACCTGTCCCGTGTCTGTGGAAATGGAACATTTAATTTTTTTTCTCAGATACTTGGTCTAAGCTCTCACTTATAAAAGCCAAAGATTAGTGACAAGAGCAAATAATATAAATATTATTTTATGGGTTAAGTCGTTTCACTCTTTCATCGTGACAATATGAGGGGAGTACTATTAAAAAAACTCTACTTTTTTAAAAGGAAATGTATCTTAGATATTCTAGCTGGAGAGAATGTGAAAATATATGGTTATAAAAGGCATATTCAAAAAAATGAAGAATGAAATAAACTACAAAATTTGGGGAATCCTCACAACAGCACATTACAAATCTACTTTTTTTTTTCTTTGTGATTGCTTAGCACAGACAGAAGAACCTGGGCTCATTCCCGCATTCCCTCTAAGCAGTATCTTTGTGGTTTATGTAATTTCAACATCTAATATATCACTGAGTGAGATAACTTCTATCTTAGCATGCCCTAAAAACCATCAAGTGGCAATGGAATATTCCCAGAGTGGCAAATCCAGTTATCCAACCACTGGGTCTGCCTGGCTGGGCTGTACTCTTGAACTGTGACTCGGCCCTCAGTGTTGTAAAGAATTGCAAAGGAAAGGCTCAACCCTCCTGAGTGAGTACTCTGGCCTCCTCAACCATTTCATCATTGCAAAACACATGCTGAAAAAATGATTAGAACTATGGCATGGGGCACCTGCCTGACTATAGGTGATCTGAGACTCTTATCAGTCTCTTGGAAGGCCCTGGAGTAGAACAGGGTGAGTATCACATACCGTTGGCAAGAGTAAAAGGCAGCAAAACATTACCTAGTCAAACTTATCTCCAATACTGGTCAGAGATAGCAGAAACACTGCACCTGGCTAGGTATTAGCAAATCAGCACCTGCTCTGGAGTCCTGACTTTTGCAAATCACTATTATATCACTCTTTCATACTACTGCTAATTATTCCTAATGCAAAATCAGCTAAGTGTCCTTTCATAGTAGTATTCTCCTTGATTAGAGTTTTATGACCTACAAAATCTACAACGTCTGATTCAGCTGCATTCCCAGAATATAAACAGCTCAAATGCAGGTACAAGTCTCAGGCAAAGTAATTTTATGTTAACTGCCTATTCCATCTGGGTCCACGGCCCAGCAAAACATCAGGAAAGTTTTTGTTTCTTAGAGAGTCTCAGAACTTCAGAGCTTTGCTTACATGGAAATAAAGCATGAAAAATTCACGACAAGATGCCTGCCCAGTGAGCATGAATAAATTAACATAGACTCAAACCATGCTGTCAACTACAATTTAAATTCAAAAGACTGGATATTTATGAGACATGATTGGAGGAAACAAGCTAACTAGACGAAAACTGGTCCAAAACTACTAAACTACACTCAAAACCAAACAGGAAGGGAATCCCATGGTCCTAATCTGAGGTTTGAAGACAAAATTTAAGGTGGAGGGAGAAAGTGATAAGCTTCCTTTTTTTGTGGGGCTCTTTGGCCATGCAGGACAGCTCTGCAAGTGACCTGGGGTAACTCAGGCTTGCCTTCAGGCATGGAGCATGTTCCAGGAGCAGGGTCAGCAGGAGGTTCGGCAGTCGTTGGGTAGAAGTGGCCTTAGAACTGAAAGCTGACAACACAAGTAGTGCCAGCAGTGGCATTCGCTGCCCCTCAGAGCAATAAACCCAACGTGTATGCTCAGAGAGGTGCTCCCACAGGCTCTGACTTCCCATCCATGCACTTGAGAGAGCTCCTGCACAAAGCCACTCAGTCCACAGAGAGACACTCCAGATGTTCCCCTTCCTACTAAGTCTATTCAGCCTCTGCAGAGAGACACGTCAATAAAACTTTAGCCTGACTTCATGCATTGTCAAGCTGGAGGTGCCAGGACAGGAAGCAGTAAGGCAAAGAGTGACTGAATGTGTCAGCTTTAAAAGGGCTTTTTACTGACATCACACCCATTCAGATTAGATGCCATGAAAAGCGCAGTCATTTAAGAACTCAGATAAGCAAACGAGAAGAAGCATGAAAATGTATTGTGAATAACCAACACTTAATTTTAGTCAGTGGAACAAAGAGGTAGGAAAAAATGCATTCCTGAAAATCAAACTGAGTTGTGTCAAAGTATTGCCATATTGTAATGTAAAAATTATCGAACTGCTTTTTGTTCCAATTAAGACATAGAAGAGTTTAGAAACCGATTCAGAAGTTCTGCAGCAAATAGAGAAGTATAGCCATTTTCATGTCTGAACAGCTTCCTTATCTAAACATTATACAAATCATAAGAGGGAAGAGTTTTCTATGGAGTCATATTGTTTTAATAGCCACTTCACTTGACAAAAGAATTTCCAAACAGCTTCTTTGTTTTTCAGCTAATGTAAATGAGAAGGGAGTATTTTAACTTTAGATTGCTACACCTTTTCAGTCCTATCACAGAAAACACTTTCAAAATGGCATTTTCATTGGCCTGTCTTAAAGTAGAAATACTAAAAATGCTGGGCCCGTTTCACAATGTTATTAAAGTCCTCTAAAGCACAACTGTTCGTAAGATAAGAAAGTCATGTCATCTATTGTTGTTCATAACCCACTGCAATCTCTAGAAGCAGTCAAGCCAGCCAATGCAATTCATCTTGAAAACCATCGAAGTCCATACACATTTTGACAAGCAAATGGGTGGGATATTAGCATTAGCAGAAACAGAAGACACAAATTTGATTCCAAGAGCTCCATGAGCCTGCAAAGCAATGGGAGCTTAGTGTCAAAAGCTGACTGACTGTGAATAAATCAGCTCCAGGAAAAAAAAACTGGAATTCCTAGATCATAAGTGACAGATGTCCCTTATGCCGGAATGACTTCCAGGCCATTTCATTTTAATTTTATTAGGAGAGGAGGAAAAACAGTTACAGAGAAAAAGCAAAACACAAGATTGTGTACAGTGGGTTTTAAATTAATCTGCTAGTGTCAGGGCTGCTTGTTTCATTCAGTTGATCCAGACTAAAAATACAGAAGGAGATAAAGAATTTACTCTCGGTATAAAAAGGGGACAAGGGAAACATACTTCCAGCACTTAAAAAGCATTACTTCTTTACAGTTTCCAATGATCAACAAACACACTTGGGAAAACACACTGGGAAAGTGCTTTGCTGAAGCAAGGGGCAAGCAGACTTCTTTGCCAGCTGTTTTACTCCATCCTCAATATCCACACCTTGCTGAAAGTTGCCAGAGGGGTCTCACATTCACAGTTGCTAATAAACAGTAGACCTTATGTCCACAGGATGCCACAGAAGCTGACAGTCTGAACTTCCCCTGGTTCAAAAGGTGCGAGGGAAAACTATGGAGCTTTGGTCCTGAGGGGGCTGTCCCATGCCACATCCTGGATACCACTGCAAGAGGATGTGCTTTCACCCCGTGAGAGCAAAAAGCGAGGAGAGGGTTTCACAGAGAAGAACGCTGCAGGCTTAAACTTTGTCCTACCTGTTTCATAAAGGATTGTCTGCTGGTCACTGTGAGAGGCAGCATGCTGGTCTGGATGGACTTTTTGTCATTGAATCACTGAATATGTTGAGTTGGAAGGGACACACAAGGATCAATGAAGTCCAACTCCTGCGCAGGACAGTGCCCAGAATCACACCGTGTGCCTGAGAGCCTTGTCCGAGTGCTTCTGGAACTCTGTAGGGATTGGTGCTGGGAACACTCCCCTGGGGAGCCTGTTCCAGTCCCCAAATACCCCCTGGGTGAAGAACCCTTCCTCAATATCCAACCTAAAACTTCCCTGACACAGCTTCAAGCCATTCATAAATCTGAATTATATGTGGCATTTGGAATTTCTTCCAAAATAAAAATTTCAGAGGGTCATTTTTGTCAAACCCAGTGTTTCATATTTTAAATGTTGTATTATAATTTGTAAGGTAGATTTTTTTCTTAACAAAAGTATTTTGTGTCTAAAATTACTGAAAAAAATTAACTCACATATATAAACAAAAGTAATTTTTTTGCCAGAACACATTTTGCTGAACTGTTAACTGGGAAGTTATGATTTCAATAAAATATTCAAAGCAAATACATTCCATCAGAAAAAAAGTCTGGACACCTCCAGTAAATGCAGTTTTAGGTGCCAGCTTTATTCTTAGACAATTTCTAAAGTCCTCAGAAGCCTAAGTCAAAGGCCAGTGAGTATCCTTACAAAAACTGATTTATTTTAAATGTGGAAAAGGGGTGTTAGTCTGAGCTGAAGAGCAGCAATACAAGGAAAATACAGCTGCACAGCATATGGCAGGGAACCTGAAACCCAGTTTCAGAAATGTGAGCCTGCAGACTGGTGGGCACCAAACATGCTCATCCCGTCCATCCTGCACTAAGAGGGCTGGGTCTGGATTGAGGTCTCAGGGACAGAGGGTCCCTGCAAGGGCAGCCCCATCTCCTCTCAATTGCCCAGCACTGATGGCTCAGGAGGGGCATGTGAGGAGAACGTGCCAGAGGAGTGAAAGCAGGAGAGTCATTCCTTGTGTTCCCATTCAGCTAAAAATTGAAGCAGCTCCAGCCACCTCACTGTACTGTCAAGGAGACCGAGTATTTATATCATGTGACAGATGGCCTTGTTCATTAGTACAGTCTGAAAATGACTGCACTCAGGATGTACCTGTTGGGAGCTTCCAGCCCCTGTCTGGTCAGGAAATGGTGGGGGACACAACCTGTCCTGCATGCACAACTCACTGCTGGGTTATCAGCTCCCTCACATGCCAGCACCCTCACCTCAGTGGATGGGCTTGACATGGATTTCAGAACTCTCCATCACAAGAGTTCAGACTCAGCCCTCCTTATTTAATTTCTTATCCCATATAGGATTCCATTAACATTCAATGAACTTCTGTGAAGCATGGTTATATTAACCATGTGTGAAGCCATAAGATATTTATCCCAAATGGTTAATTGTCACAATAAATTTATTTTTTATTGTAGCAATAAAAGATTTCTCCCACAGAGAGGTACAGAATGAGTTTTCTTAGGAAGGTTAAACAGCAAACATTGTGACCTTGTTATTTTGGGACAGTATGCAAAATTTGGAAAATCTGACTGGATGCTAGTAAAGGTCTCTGGTCAAACACACAAAAAAAAATTGGAGTGAAATGTGATAAACAACAGAATGTTTGTATAAGAAGTAGAGCAACAGGGCCCTTCCACATCTAGGTAGTACCACAGCACAAGAAAAAACCCAATAACAAGCATTTAGCTGCATGGGAAAATGGGAAACATGGGGTTGGAAATCACGTTCAAAGCTAGGTGTCCATGTGCTTCAGGTGTGGAGTTCTTTTTTTTTTCTTCATTTGGTCCCAAGGACAAGGGGATCCTGTAAATGCTCTGAGCTCCAAGGAACAGCTGGTGACATACCAAATTAACAAAACTTTGCTGAGATATTCATGCATGAGGCTGTGCTTCTACAAAGGTGCACGTACAGCTCTGCAGGAAGTGCTACCTATCACCCAGACCTCACAGGTCTTGTATCAGAAATTTAGGATAGTGTTATTTATTCCAGTGATTCAAATACCAGTAAATTGAAACACAAATGAGCCTTTAAATAAACTGGACAGACACTAAATACTCTGAAAGCCAGGACAGATGGTTTTTTTATTTTGCTTCTAGGTATTTAGTTAGGGGAAGATCATGACTTGTGACTTACTTTCATCTGAACACAGAGCTGGTGTCAGGACTAAATGAAAACTGTTTTCTTATTCTTTCTCACTGCCAATCTGAAAAAAAAACATGATTTATGTATTGAAATGAAAATAAGTATCTTTTGAAGAAAGGCTGGAATGTCCTCTGTTCACTGCAAAGCCTCTGAATTTTATTTTTTTTTAATGCAATAAGACATTTGAACATCTTCAACATGGCAGCAGAGTTGTCTGGGTCACATTCCTACAGCTGCCATTTAAGGTAACCAAGCCTGAAAAGTGTCAGTTATTGCAGAGTCAAATTTATTCTTTTAAAAAAGATAAATAGTTCTAAGTGGGATGCAATTCCGCAATGAACTGAATAGAGGTCTGTGGCAGAGAAACAGAGAAATGTCTACATCAGTTACTGGCAACTTTTAAACAGGGTCATGTTTACAGCCACTGATCTACCTGCCTAATATTCAACTTACAAACAAGTTGGCAAATTGAAAAGAATTCCAAAAGTAGCTAAATGAGTGACATGAGCTATGGGAAAATAATACAGCATGCAGTTCCCAAGGCTCAGTCTACTTTTTTTATCCATAAAGGACTTGAGCATGACATAAACTGTATTGCTATGTCCCTCCTCTCAAAATCTATGTAAGCAAGTCAACAACAGCCTATGAATCTGTGCAATTTATAAAAAAATAAAAAAGAAGGGAATATCTAGCAAAATGCAGCATATGCTGAGCTTATTTTTAACTATTCACATACCAAAAAAAAAAAAAAATTAAGTGCTTATCAAATAGGTAAATCAGAAGAAAATACCTCCTCAGACAAACTGATGTTCTCCAATTAATTCCCACACCTGCAGCACAACAGCTCCCCTGCACCTCACCATAACCCTTTTGCTTCACCTTACTCTTCAAGATACAATTTTTCTCCTAACTGCTGGCAGGCAAAGGATTTCCCTTGCTGCCATCCTCTTCCACCTGCTTCTCTGGTGCTAGTACTGCCTAATCTAAAATCCTGCCTCCAGCAAGTCCCCCTCCTGCCACTTCTAAGAACAAGCCACAAAAGCATATGAAAAAATATTTTGTGTGTTTAACTTAAGTAGGGAAAAAAGAGTTTGAAAGCCTCCTTCCCCCACCTAAACCTGCTTCCTCTTCAAACTGATTTACAGCAGATTCATGAAGAGCAGAAGACAATCAAAGGGCTGTGACTCTGTCCTGAGAGAGCGGAAGGTTTCTGAGAGGGATAGGTGTGCTCTGCATGAAGTATCATGAAACCAGGCTCTTTCAAAGGAGAAACAAGTGTATCATAAGGTAGCTCAGAGCCAACACCTCCACCCCTTTCACACCTCATTTCCTTCTTGTAATTAAAGGCTAGGGTGACACTGAGGACAGATTCTGAAAAATAAACCCCCTTTTGGTTTTAAGAAGGTTGGATTACATCAACTAATACAAAATGAAAAGTACTTTGTTTCTCCTGGGAGAACATGTTGTTTCCAGATGCAAATGCACCAGACATATGCTTTTTGGTGCCAAAGTATAGTGCCAAAGAGGAGCTGGAAATATTGCTGATGTAAGGAGTAACAATATTTTGAATCATCATAGAATCACAGAACCACAGAATGGTTTGGGTAGGAAGGGACCTTAATGATAATCCAGTTCTTAGGGTAGCAGTATTTCCAAGGCACCCCACACACAGTCTTCCAAGCTTTTAAGCAAGTTGTAATGTTAGCATTAAGTACAAGTACTTTGCCGCATAAAACTTGGAACCCTGCTTCACACCAAAAATCTTTCCTGTAATTCAAGGATATGCATTGAGACAAACTCCATCCAACCACTGGAGAACTCCACACTAAAGACATGGTCTCAGCTTACTCAGCTGAATGCATGGAACTCAACACAGGACTTACTGGTAAAGGTAACTCTCTCCTAAAACACTGAGGAAAGAGGCAGTTCAGGAGGACAAGTGTCTCTTTGAATGACTGGAACACAACAAAACTGGCCTAAGTGACACTCAGTACTACTTACAGCTTGGGTTTTCTTGAGTGCAGGGTGAGACGTAAGAAGAAACCTATAGGAAAGCAGCATTCCAAAATAGGGAAGTAAGATATAGTAGTGTGGCAATGAGAAACCTGCAGTGAGAATCTTTCAGAACAAATACGTCAAGCTAGTCCCTAGTAAATGCCTTAAAAATTATTCTTATCATAATATAGCTGCAGTGAAATTCCTCATCCTTTTATTCAAGTCATACTATTCAATCCCACTGTGCAGAATTTTCTGAATGGAGATGTCATTATTTGCTACAACTTCACAGGCAAAGCTTATAAATAATTTAGGAAAATATTCACTTGGCTGGGGAATATCACTTAGACCCTGTTTGCAGGGTGTGAGTGGGCTTCCCAGCATGCACAGGACTTGAGTTGCTTTTCTCTGGGCAAAAATCCACTCCCATGACACACATATAAGCACATCCACTTCCAAATTAATATCCTTACCTTGTCTTTACTTTCAGAATCAGAATCCTCAAGTTTGGTCCGAATGACAAAGGGTGTAGATAACCTCAGGAGAACTCTTTCAAACGTGGCACTGATTTTAGGAGAGACTATGTCAAAGCAGTCTTGGAATTTCAGGGTTTTATGAGCGTCACATCTGAGCTGCTTCCTAAGACCTTCTCCAAGCTGGAGAACCAGCATGTTTGGATCAAACATCAGGTGAAAGGGGAAAGCTCTGCAGAAGGTGCTGATACTAATCCTCAGGTCTAAAGGGGACTGAGAAGTTCCCGGTGATAGTGTTTTTGTGGTATTTGCATTTTCATGTTCTTTGATAAGGAAAGTCAAACAACTGCAGTTACCTGTGTTTGTCCCCTCTGAACACAACTTATCATTTGTGACCTGTTCTACTTCTACGTCCAAGCGGTAAATCTTCTTTGCTGCTGCTTTTATCATTCCTGTCATTGCAAATCCCACAATCTGATGGGGGTGAAAATAATGAAGCATGAGATTGCCTTCAGGGAGTTCTTTGCATAGGAAAGAAGGAGATTCCAGGGTGGCCTGTCTTCCAAATGAAGTTCTAATATGCTCCAGCAAAGCATCAAAGCCATTGAAGAAGTCTTGAAGGGTCCCACCTACAGCTCGAAGAACTCTTTCGTTCTCATCAAAGCAGATATTGAAGAATTCCTCCCCAAACTTCTCTTGCATTTCCTCAAACTTCAGACCTATAGGACAATGAGACACTGATATCAACAACATAGTATTGTTACTGTGTCACATTTTCCCTTTTTCCTCTATTTGGCCAGTGTTTTTCCAAAGCAGTGAGAGCAGCCTTTTCACTAGATACCTATCCATAGGTTTCTGTGGTCGGGAATAACCCTAGAAGCCATTTTTTTAAGTCCTCATTCTTTCAGCTTGCTGTCCCAGCCAGTTATTAGTTGGCCTGCTTCCCTTTCCCTACTGGCAGCCAGTCCCCATTACAATTTCCCAGACCTTTGCATGTCACATCCAGGCCACTGTGTGAAGGCACCCAGGCATGGCTGCATCCCTTCCTTTGCTGACCTGGCTACAAACTCTTCCACTCTTACAGCCCCTCTGTTCACTCCCTCTGTAAAGCATCCAGCTCTCCCCAGCTGCTTAAAGAATAAGATACTGGGACTCAATGTCCGTTGTTTGGCTTTCCATCCACAGTGTAAAGCCCTGCTGTCAGATTATACTTTAAATAATTGGGCAAAGGGGGATTGTGAGTTTTGCAGGGTTTTTTAGACAAAATGCTTTTCTCATTATAGGCACTGGGCACTGCCACAAGATACAAAAAAAATAATTACTTCTTTTTTATTGCCTGCAAAGGAGAGCAAAGGCTTTTCACATTAAGCTTCTACCTACACTGACCCATCTTTAAAAAGCCCCTGCCTCTTGAAAGCAATCGACACAGCTAGTAGATGGGACAGCTCTGTGATATCTCACAATGTCACTTCAAGTTTCTATCAAAAAAATTCAAAAGGTTTTGATTTACAGAGGTGATAAAGCTGGCATTGCTGAAGGGATGAAAAATTACCAGTAATGGAAATTTTTATCAAATCCTGTTCCAGTTTGTTATTTACAGTTTTAAGGATAACCGACAAAAATTTTTTTTTGAGATGGTTACTAAGCATTTTCCTCTGCCTTATTTCCAGAAAGACACACTCTGTTGTTTCAACTCTATTATTATATAATCCCCATATCACAGTAGAGTTATAAAATTAATCAGATGTTTGCATTGTTTTAAGATGTAACAGAACAAAAAGAAGTATTAATCAGCTCTATGTGAATTACAAATATCCAGAGTTTTCAAAAGAAATTTATATAGGAATTAAAAACATAGTTTCTTCACTACATCGAAATCATATAGAATTGCATGTCAGTCAACTAGTAAACACCTTATCATTTATCTTGAATCTGAACAGCAATGAAGGTCAGTTATTTCTTTCCTGAGGACACAACACACCCTTTATTTTAATGTGTGTTCAGCATGTTTTATAACATTGGTAATATCCCAGCAGATCACTGAACTTCTCATTGTTTAGATTGCTTCTAGGCTTTTAATTTGGGAAGAACAGAGTGATTAGTGACTTTTATACCTGAGGCATAACAGGGGACAGAAGTCATGTTGTTTGTAGACAATAACCTTTAATAATCTCAAGGCAGTGTCTGAACTGCCTATATACACAGGCATAGTTAACACAATCAATATTCACAAGAGATTTCAGTGTTCCCCAGCTTTACACTCTGCAATGACATATGATTAATAGCAACTTAAAATGCATAAAGTCACATATATAAATATGACAACATAAGAACATGACAAAGCATATTTTATAAAAGAAGTAATAGCAATAATTTGGGAAGTTCATTCAAGTGCTATTACTCATAAAGAAATTTGGTCACTAAACTAGGTTATTACAAAAATATTCCCAGGATCTTTTATGACCACAGATGGTCAACTCTGCAGCTAAGCCAAAAGAAAGTACCTCTGGTACACAGTGCCCCCTAATATCCCGGCTCAGAAGACTGTGTGCCAATTCCTGACTCATAACCATTACGTCTGCATAACATGGTATTGTAATAACTTACCAAAAAAATACTCCCTATAACCCAAAAAGAATTTAATTCTCACCCATACCAGTAATGTCATAACTGGATATTAATAGCAAATAGCTAAGAAACCATCATATTCATATGAATACACAAAGAGATATTCATACTTCTAAATCTCATTGCTCTGTATGGTGAAGTTTGAGTAACTTTAGAAGTCTGTGTGTGAAAGTGAGCAGCCTGGCAAGGGCACCCAAGGCTGTAAGATTGCAGAGGGGAAGAGGACAGAGTCAGAAACCCCTGGGCTATTCATACAAATGGCCAAATACATCCCACAAAGCTGTCCAAAAGACAGCACAGGTGAACTGCCTTTCAAGTGTACTATTGGAACACAGTGAAGCAGCTGCCCTGGCGCCACTGACTGCAACTGAGGTTTGCAGAACTGATCACTCCTGGACTCTGCTGCTACATATGTGAACCTCACCTCATTAGCATTGCTGGGAACTCTATATCAGTATTTGGCCTGAGGTTTTGCTGATTGTCTTAGACTGGTCTTCTTGTCCAGCCTGGAGAACTGGCCATTCAGTCTGGATGCAACACACTGACCCCATGCAACATGAATTATATAATGAAATTCAGGTAAATTACCTGGCTCAAGGACGTGCCACTACTTTTAAAAACATTTGAGCTTTGAATTGAGTTACACACAGTGCCAGCAGAAAATCAGATCAGCCCTAATAGAAAAATGGATATGACCAAACTCAACCAAACTGCTGGTCTGTGTTACTCATGAATTTTCTCTACAATAACAGACACTATGATATACTAAGAAAATTAATCCAAGTCAAGCAACCTTCAAAACCAAAATCATAATGTTCCTATCAAGGAAGTTTCTTCCTTAGCCTTACCAACAAGACATTATTTTTTGCATGAAGCATGATGTCTATCTTTGAATTAAAAATATTTATTTAATAAATTCCTATACACAAACACATATAGACTACATTTTTCTGTATTTCTCTGCAAAGCTATTGGCTTCAGTGATGTCTTTGTGTACAGTTGCACAAAATATTCAATATGTATTTTTACTGAATTGTTCCTGTCTCTCTTATTGAAACAAATGATGAACAGATGCTCACCTAGCACTAATTCTGTATATACTTCAGTATAACTTTTTTACTTGCCACCATATAAATGACCCCAATCTTTTGCATATCTTCTGTGGATTTTCTCCTTACCCATATTTCTACACATATCTGTTGTGGTTTAAGCCCAGCTGGCAAGTAAACACCACACAGCCACTTGCTCAGCCCCCCAGCCTGGTGGAACGGGGAGGAGAATCAAAAGTAAAACTTTTAGGTTGAGATAAGAACAGTTTAATAATTGAAACAAAAGTGAAATATAATAATAATAGTAACAGTAAATAGTAATAATCATGATAAGAGACAAAAATAAAAAACCCACAGGGTAAGACAAGTGATGCCCAGTGCAATTGCTCACCACCAGTGCCAGTCCCTGTCCTTGTCCAGGTCACTCCCCCAGTTTATATACTGGGCGTGACATTCTAATGGTGTGGAATGTCCCTTTGGCCAGTTTGGGTCTCAGCTGTGCTCCCTCCCAGATTTCTTGTGCCCCTCCTCCTTGGCAGAGCATGGGACACAAAAAAAGGCCTTGGCTTAGGATAAACACTACTTAGCAACAACCAAAACATCATTATGTTATTGACAGTATTCTCATGCTGAATCCAAAACACAGCAATGTACCAGCTACTGAGGAGAAATTAACTCTATCCCAGATAAATCCAAGACAGTACCAGACTGGGAGATAGTTTTATAACAAGTAGAAAAACCTTCATGCTAAAAAAAAATAATCCCAGAACTCATTGTCTCCATAGTGGATACTTTATTACATTTGGAGACCTCCACAGGCTAGTTGTTATCTTTAAATATTACATTCGGTATGATTTCCAACTTCAACATATATGGTACCTCCTGGCTGTTTTTCTTTTATGCTGAGAAAAGACAAAATCAAAATAATCTTATGCCCTTCAGATTATGCATCTACACAAAAAGCCCAATCTTTTCAAATTCATCTCACATTCAACTGTTGAACAATTATTAAATTGGTTTTCTGTTTGATTTTGCAGTGGAATAAATCAAATTGAATATGGTATTGAAAATATGAGTCAACTTCTGTTCATCAAAACTGACAATTTGCTATTCCATTCTGAAAAGCCAGAATTTCCATATTTCCATTCTTTCTCTTTTGCTGCAGGCCTCTAAGTAAAATTTTCATTCAGCTATTAAAAAAAAAAAAAAA
>VYXD01016269.1:1557005-1581781 GCA_013397195.1 Hylia prasina
CAGCATTTCCAAATGCAGAGGCCACTGCACTCCCTTATCACCTCATGTATGACCCCAACACAGCTTCCTAATGAGCACTGGCTTGCAACTAATACGGAGGAAAAGGTTCATTGGTTTCACCAAGACACCCCACTAAATGGTAGTAATACCAAATAAACCAAAAACCATCCCAACACCCTCTGCTGCTCCCCAACTGAAGTAACTTGTTATTTTGAGCTTCTGTTGTTTACAAACCTTCCACTAATATAGTGAATGATGTCCTGAAAAATCATTACTCTCAATTTGTTATCCTCCTGGAGAGGGATCTACAGTGTTCCTACTACTTCATATTGGCAGGACAAATCACGTCTTAACTTTAATGTTTTTTTTCTTAGTAGTTTCTTTTGTTGCTTTTCCTTTTATTCTAGTCCATATTGGAGAGAAATTAAAAATGCACATTGGAAATTGAGGCAAAGTAACCACAGAATGAAAATATTACTATAGACCTCCACTAAAAAGCACTTTTGGATCTCTAAAAAAATATTATTCTTTGAAAATGTGTCTCAAAGACATTAAGAGAAGGGATCCTATATTTGCCAGCCAGATCCAAAATTACCAAAATCTTTAAGCACAGGTTCAAAGTACAAATTAAGTATTTCACTGAACTGGAGCAGAAATAGATGACTTCATCCTGTAATAACATGCTAGCAAAAGGTCTTCACTTTCTTTTCAGCAATTAATGTAAACTGAAAACATACTACAAAATGTCAAGGAATTAATATGATATTTTTAAGTATTTTGTACATTATGAAGTGGAGAAATTAGGTAGGAATCTGTTCCCATAAAGAAAATTGCAAATCATAGGCTCTTGAGAAACAATCAGAAAATCTGATGTAATAAAAACCCAATGTAATTCATTAACTGGTACAGCATGCAGAAGCAGTTACAAGCCATCCAGTTTTTCCTAAAAGTAAATAATGAAGACAATGGCTGCTGAGTGGCCAGCATCTGACTCATTTGGCACTGAAAAATACCTTTTTTTTTTTTTTTCATGAGATACCATTCAGAATCTGTAAATATCAAACCTTAAGGAGCTGGAACAATTAAATATGCAATTCCAGACCTCATACTGAGAACAGAAACAGATTTTGCCACCTTTCAGTTATAGCGAGTATCTCCTAAATGTTTTTGGATTATCAAATTTTTGGCATCAGTAACATCTTTTCCTTAAACAGACCTGTGGACAGAAAGACAGGTGGCAGTTCAGAATTCCAAAGAATGATTTCAGATGATAGGGAAAGCAACGTTTAATCTCTGAATAAAAAAGGTTTTCTTGTGTACAGACTAATGCTGAAGGTACATTAGATGAATCATTTGGCTTGTAAGTGAGCCTAGTACCAGTATCTAATCACTATACAAATGACTTTGATTTTACTTCATTACAGTTGTGAATTTATATCATCCTGGGAATCCAGACAGCATTTTTATATTACCTTTTTGGTGGTTTTTATATAAATTCAGTAACATCATCTTATGCCTTTAGATATGGTTGTGACACAACTGAAAAACCTTTACAACACTTCTCTTACAGTGACGTGCAGCCCCTGCATATTGTTCAAGATTTAGCAGAATACAAATGAGAGCTACTGTTAAAAAGAAATCCTGACACTTGTTCACCTACAAAATTTCTTTTATCCACTTTTAATGAGATGGTTTCTTTCCTTGCCCTCTGACTAGTGACAGTAATATCATTGTAACTACTGCCTCTTGGTGAGAAGCTGATTGCCAGTTCTCAACATAAATATAAAAGATTCTGCCCACAACTGTTGACACAGGAAGCTCATGTGAGATATTAAGAACAGGCAGCAGAAGGGGGTTTTGCCCTGTATGGGGATGCAGTGCTCTCACAAGCAGCCAATTCTGCAAGCAAAACCAAGCTACCTCAAGCAAGACTATCATGATTTTATGTCCCCCACCACAACCTGGTAAGCTCATTTCTTATATCTGCATGGGGCTTACTAAATGAAAACTGTAACCATTAGATTGGTAGTTCCTACAAATTAGCCAGACCAGGTTTATTTCATGGTAATTCTAGATATTAAACAGTAATATGGAGTTTTTTCATTTGGGGTTTTTTTTTTTCATTAAAATAAATATATATGTCTTTGAATTAACATAGGGAGCAGAACTGCACTTCCTGGAATGAGTAAAATTGCAATGAAGTCTAAAAACTCTTACCATGAAATGCAAAATCATCTCTCATAACCCCTCACATATATAAAGGGCTCAACTCATCTGACTAAATATAGAAATCTAGTGTTCCTTGAGCCTTCTAGAAGGCATCCAAGACATCTACAAAAGAACCAACAGATAGTTACTGTATCTGCCACGATGAGGGACCTGAGGGAGACCAACACATTTTTGAAGGTTTGACAGAGGCCACAGGATACCTCCCAGCACCTCAGATAATGACAAACACCTACATTTAGTCAATGAATCATGGCCAGAATATGTTCTTTATAAATAGAATTCCACAAGATGCTATTGTACATCATAATTTCAAACCTCTCATTATCTGCTAGTAGTTCATCTGCTTTCCAACAATAAATAGCTCTGATTTGAGAAGAGTGGGATGTCTAAGGCCATTTGGTATAAACGTTCATCCTTTTCTAATTGAGATGTACTCATCTCAGTTTTGAAATCACATGAATTATGTGGGTTTTGTTGAGATTGCTTTTGTGTTGCCAGTGCACTGTAACATCTGCTAAATAGCAGGAGCCCTTGTGTATAGCTTAGACCTCCAGGATAAAGTATTATTAGAAGCCATTAATATTGCCAATCCTCTGGGCAATGTAACATTTACGCCATTTGTAAACCAACAATTTTAATTATAAATCAGGCCCTGTACCCGGAATTAGTTGCATCCTAATGACTATACACAGTTCTTAGTGCAAAGAGAAGTGACAGAAATTTATATACTTTCAATATCTAAGCATTTACAGTTCTCAGACACCTCCCAAGCAGTCAGTGTACCAAACCTTTTTTTACCTTTTCCAAACACTACACCTGGTCTAATCTCATGGTAAGCTGAGATATGTCCTGGCACCTCCTTTTCAATTATTTCCTGCCTCTTCAAACACAGTATTTCTCAGCAGTCATTGAATAGTTATCAGAATGATCCCAAATATATTCCTCTTTAACAGCAGAGTATCATAGAAGCATAGAATATTCTGAGTTGGAAGGGACCAACAAGGGTCATCAAAATCCAACTCCTGGCCCTGCACAGGACATCCCCAAGAATCACACACACCATGTGCCTGAAAACATTGTACAAGCACCTCTTGAATTCTATCAAGCTGGTGCTGTGACCACTTCCCAAGTGCTTAGCAGTGGAGCAATAAAAACTGAACAGCCTTCACTTCAGTGAAGGTCTCAGCCACCCTCTGGGTGAAGAACCTTTTCCTAACATCCAGCCTAAACCTGCCCTGACACAGCTTCATGCCATAGTCCCATGCAAGAGCTAAGATTTTCTTAGTTTCATAAAGGAAACACAGATCTTTAACTCTGACAAATGTACAGAGAACAAATGACTTTTATAGAATTATGCCCTTTGTGCTAAATGAAGGATCAACCCTGCATGATATATTTAGGCATGAAGTGATTTGCCCTATATAAAGCAGCCTGCAGCACATGTTCTCTTTGGTAGTGACAAGTGTCACCCAGAGCAAGAAGTCTCTAAAACCTTAAACTAACAATGGATTCCACCTCCTCCTCAGCATCTTGGGGAGGTTGAATCCAGAAACATGATTTATCTCCCTGACAGGACAGGGCTCTGGGCCAGGATTCCATACAACTTATCACCAGGGTATTAGGGAATCCCCAGGAATTGCCACTGTGCATATCATTCTCCAAACAGAAGATGCTTAGATAGATAGACAGACAACGAAATTCCTCACACCGCTCTCTGAAGTAAAAGCAAAAGAAAGAGCATTATTATCTCATAAGTTAAAATGCCTAAAAAGAAGGATTCTTGCAATACACTTGAGTCCACATGCAGAGCTGACTTAGCCACTGATATGTGCATTTTTTAAGGAAAATGGGGTAATTGTAGTAAAATTTTAGAAGCCAAATTTTTATGAAACAAAGAAACAGTTCTGTTGTATAAATTATTTGCTGGAATTTTAAAAAATGGAGGAGTTTTTTTCTTTACCTCTAGCAATGGAAAGCCAGGTAGGTAAAGGTACTGCTCCAGGCCTTTCTGCTAAACAAGGATCTCATACCAGTGCATTTGTAACTTCAGACTGTGCAACCAAGTGTTATTTATACAGTGTATCTAATACAGCCCTGAAAAACATGCAATTGTTATTTATACAGTGTATCTAACACAGTGCTGGAAAACATGCAATTGTTATTTATACAGTGTATCTAATACGGTGCTGGAAAACATGCAATTGTTATTTATACAGTGTGTCTAATACAGCCCTAAAAACATGCAATTGTTATTTATACAATGTATGTAACACTGCGCTGGAAAAGGTGCCATTTACCTAAATTGTCTAAAATACACAAATGGGCTTTCAAAGACAACACTTCTTCCATGTCATTAGAGACTTTGGCACAACAGCTCTTTCTGTACGGCTTTATGAATTGAGGTTACTTTGCATTAGTTTTAGTATCAAAGTGAGGACAGATTAGAGTTCCTCAGCAAGATGCAAACCGGCTCCAAAGGAAACACTGATGCCATTTAAAAGAAAGGTAACTGCCTTAGTGAAGATGCCTTTCTTTTTCTTCCCTATGAAGGACTGAAGAGTGAAAAATAGTTCATATTCACAAAGGCTACATTAATTGTTTGCAGTGTCTGAAAAGAGTGGTTGGAGGAGGTCAGGTGAAGGTTGTACAATTTTTATCTGACTCGTGCATTTGGGATGTGAGAAATGTCACGTGATATATGGCAAGTACTGAATGGGGTTCAAAAAGGAAAATCGGGCATTTCTCCACTGCTTTGTAAATCTCAGTAGCACAGACTGTCTTTGAATACCTGCCAAAAAAATAAACAGGAGATAGGTCATGGAGGCTTTATGTCCCGGAATAAATTCCTTACAATAGCAGTTACAAAACAACAAAAAAAGTTTTCATCCGTAATTTCCTGTTGCCAGAGTTTTAATTTGCAGCTACATTAAGGTTTTCTGCTTTATTTTGGCAGCATTTAAGTAAAAATGGACGCTCTAATCTTACTTGAAATCAAATTATTTTAAATCACGAGGACAAAAGCAGTCCCAAATGAGATTTGCTGTCATTGCTCAAAATGCTGAATGTAAAAGGGTATGAAAATGTCTTTGCTTCAGGAAGGTTGAAATCTGAATAGCACTGACATATGGTTTAAAGGATTAAAAAAATCCTGTTATCTCCATTATACAGATGGGAAATTGAGGCACAGAAAGAACAAAAACTTGTCCAAGGCCAAATAAGAAATCTCTTCAGATAAAAGTTTTCTCTTTAACATACCTCAATATAACTTTATAGTCACCTAAGCAAGAAATGTGGTAGTAATCCACATAACATACTTCATCATGGATATCTTTCTCTTATCATTATTTCTAAAATAAGTTCAAACCAACACTGTCAATCTCCTCTGAACACGGTTCAATGGTGGACTTGGCATTGCTGCATTAACAATTGGACTTGATGATCTTAAAGGTCTTTTTCAACCTAAAGGATTCTCTGTTTCTGTATGCTTATGAAGAACTGTGTAAAAGTATGCATGCACCAATTACTGAAAGCAGAGTCCATCAGGAAGCCATCTCGACTATTTTTGAAAGGATCTGAAGTTAAATTAAATACTCCAGCCTCAGAAGCTGTCATTGCAAAGGAAAACTGTGTGATTGATCTGGCACCACACACGGCTTACAGCATGTGAACATGATGGACATGGGTTCCTTTAATTACAGAGGTTTACAGCAAGGAGACTTCTGTTGATGTTTAGGCTTGTAGCAGAGCAACTCAAGGAGAATCAGGTCCTTGCACTGCAGGAAGATGGTGACACACTTTAGTGCTGACTGGACAGGAGGAAAATTGCAGTATTCATACATGATAAATCACATGCATCGAGCTGAGGGAACAGCTTGCAGTCAACACTTCCCTGTGAGCAGTGTAAGCACCAGGACCACAGTGTGAAGCATCTGCTCACAGTCTTCCAAGCTTACCAATGATCTCAGCATTTGCACTCTTCTCATGAATAAGGAATGCCAAATGACTCCGTTAGAGGTGGTTAGAAGATTGGAAGAGGTGAATCGTGTTGGCAATATCTAAGGTCAGAGAGCAGGAAGATGCTTCCAAGCATCTCTAATGAAACATTCTCTTTCAGCCCCAGACAGAAAGTGCCTCTGACTGCTCATATAAATAAACTAAGAGCCAGATTTGGTTCACCAGTTTCTCTAGCCTTCAACACAGTCAGATTCATGCTTGCCTCCTGCCTCAGCAATGCCAGTTGTTCTAGGTACACACCCCAGTGGTTACATCTCTCTTTCACAGAGGCAACTCTTACCAGTTCTTACTCAACAAGAAAAATAACTGCATATGTGAGAATTAATTACACAACTTCCATTATTTACTTGTTGTGATAGGAGCTACAATTAAAATAAAGAAGCTGGGTTTACTGCTCATTCCCTTCTGTTCTTATCCCAGATAGGGAGAAGACTTGCTTTTAAATTTTCTCGGTGTTTCGCTCATACTGAAGGGGGTTTTATTGCTAAGAACTCATTCTTTAAGAGGCGAACTTGTCCAAAAAAAAGTCTCTGCAACCTGATTTCCAACAAAGCCCACTTTAATAGTTCCCCAAGACAGTAATGCTTAGATGTTATCCCTATACTGTGGTCCCAAAAGTCCAATCTGGCCCTAATAAACATGCATTGTGGAGAAACAGGTTGTACATTACTCAGCCATGCTGAGGTACTAGGACTAACATATTTCTTTAAAAGCACTATGAAGGTGAAAAATTATTCATAACTGTTTCTTAGAACACATACTTTGTGTCATGGTGAAACAAGTACTGAATATCTAGTCTGGCTTTTTATAATATTAATATGCACCTGATAACATGAAAAGTCTCTGGTTTGCATAAGTCCTGCCTTATCACTCATAGCATTTGCTTTAGAGAGTTAGCATGCAAATAGTTAATTTTTTTTAAAAAAAAAGGTAACTAACACTGGACACATTTAAGATTTAATTTGTTCTAAATTCTTCCATGACTATACATGCAAAATACAAAATGCCACCTCCTTTTTTTTTAGCAGCAGGTAAAGGCATGCAGAACATCCCTGACAGCACCTAGCGTTTGACGGAGTAAGGCACTGGATAGCAAAAAAAAAGCATTTTGAACACCAGTGAAACACAGTCATCTCTAAACTAGATCCTTTTTCCTGTTTTACAGAGCACACTAAGTCTGTTTAACAGTTGCAGTAGAAAAGATACACAATGCATATCCTCCAAAAGTATTTGAAGTCAGTAGGATTCAATGGTAAAGGCCAGAATGTGAGCGGACTATCACCTCATCACATTCCTCTGACATGGAAAATTAAAACTTATCTTCAACAATCATACACAGCCAGATTTCAGTGTTGTGCTTCTTGCCGAAGAAAATCTAAGTTTCCAGAATATTTCATGTCTCAGGCCCACCCTTCCTGTTGTTCTCAGGCCCTCTATCCACCAAGCCCACAGATGATAAAAATGTCTGTTGTTCTGCAGAACCCCTATAAAAACACTAGAGATAATTCCAAGGCCTGCACAGAAGCAAGTCCACTTGCCAAGAGCCTTTGAAACTTCTCAAATCAGTGGGTATTGCACCATACACATTCACTGCCTTCACTGACAATAAAGTCTGGATTGTCTTAAAGGCTCAAAACATACGTAGAAAAGGAAACAAATGTAGTAACAGTGCACTGGTATGTTGCTGTCTATATCCTAAATTTCTGTGATTGGAGCAAATATTTCTGGTTTCACTGTTGGCATTAGGATGGTCAGTAAACTCTCCTCCCAACTAAAGGAAACAAATTCCATTGAAAAAACACATACCAAGTACATTAGCCGTACACTGGAGAATTCCTGAGACATCTTCAGTTTCTTCATTGCCAGAGCAGTCTGTATAGGAGCATCTGTTTGATACATTGTGAAAATTCTTCTCTGCATCTCTGTAACTACAGGGGAAAAAAGTTATAACAATTCCTTATACAAATGCAGAGTCAACAAATGTCTTTCAGAAGTAGTGGCAAAGGATTAAGACCTCCCAATGATGGGCAATTTCAAGACTCAGCTGGACAGAATGCTGAGCCATCTTGTCTAGACCATGCTTCTGTCAAGAGAGGCTGGACTGGATGAGCTTTGAGGTCCCTTTCCAACCTGCTATTCTATGACTGAAAAAGATTTGCTATTCTCTTTTTTTAAGAAACATTAGAGTTCATTAAGCAGTCGTTGTCTGATGGGATTGTACAGAAGCAGGACTGAGCAGCAGTTTGCCATTTACATCCAGATTATGTATGGCTATTCCAAAGCACCTTTAAGAATTTGAGAGGAAAAATTAAAAATTAAATTTAAAAGCTTACCATGTAAGGCTGTGAATTGGAAAGCAGAGAGCAAAACATTACCATGCACCTTTCACTACCTCACATTAACACTTACCCAATAACTTGATGCTCAAAATACTGCAGTGTCTTTTGAAGAGTCTGCCGAATGGTCTGAGGCTACGGAAGAATAATTTTAAAAACTGTGAGATTAGGGAATTGTAGCACAGTTCAATTAACAGATCTTTTAACACACTATTTTCCTCCAGTTTTACTTCTCTTTATCTTCTACCAGCCATATGCCCATCGCAACAACAGTTATGAAATATTATTATTCATTCCTTGTATCTTATTTTACCATTTAAATAGGAAGAATATTACAATGTCTCATAATTAATACTGCTTATAAGGCTAGTTGCACATAACAAAGAAGCCACTTCACTCTCAAAAACAGCTCTCAAAAACTATCACCCACCAACTATCTCACTATTTTAAAATAATTAATTCGAAATAGTCTGCAAGAAAATGCCATTATTTTGTGATGAAAGTATCACCAGGAAAAGGCATTGAGTTTTTAAACTCTATATGCTCCCTAGAGCATTTTCTAATAAAGAATATTATGAAGATGCAATTTATTTTGGCTTATTTTCCTGACAAGCTATAACTCTTCAGTCATCTTTAGATTACCAGGAAAATCAAGTTCATCAAAAGAAAATCATGACATGCTTCAAGAATTTCTATGCTATTTCACTTTAATAGGTGTTCACCAAACTACATATGCACATAATTGTCATTATTTGCATTATTATCACTACTAGAGTGTTCAAGAAAACACTTGTGTATATAAATGTTTATTTTCTTACTATTACTGCTGCTGAGGCTATTATTATTTTGAATGAATTCATGAGAGATCTTTGAGCAAATAAAGGACATGTGATAGCCATGTAATTTTCTCTTTTGAATTTTCCAAGTCACTTATGGCAAAATGTTATTCCTCCAAAATTACTGGTTTGTATCAAATCTGAGGTTCTTCACCTGTCTATTTTGACCTGGTGCCAGAAATCAGACAGAGATACACAAATGAGATTTATAAGCTTTTCTTCTGTATCAAAAGCACACATGGACATTTTGATCACAACTCGCAACACACGCTGAAATTTTAGAGACGTTTGGTCTTTTCCTGCCTTTTGGAATAGACATCTAATTGTTTTAGAACCCCTAATTAGAGGAAATTCATTCTAAAAAACCAATTACCTTTGAAAGTCTCAAATTTTGCTTACTCACCTACAGATTCAGCTGTTCAAGAGCTGAGCTTTCTACCTTGCTCAAACTCTTGCTCATGAGTTTGCAGAAGGAGTCATCTGTCCTGACAACAGCAGGAAGAAAAACTGTATGCCAGGCTACACTAGGTTTGTATGACTGTAAAAAATTTATTTTCTAATACCAAACTATAAGAAAGCATCTACACTTTTGAATTAAAAAATTAAATTAATTAAATTTTATTGTAAAAAATTAAAATTTAAATGCATGCACTCAACAAGAATTGAAGGGAGCTTATAGGGAAGATGGGGAAAAATTTTTAGCAGGGCCTGTTGCAGCAGGACGAGGGCAATGGTTTAAAACTAGAAGAGGATAGAATTAGACTAGATATAAGATTTTTACAGCAAGGGTGGTAAAACACTGGAACAGGTTGTCCAGAGAAGTGTTAGGTGACCCATTCCTAGAAACATTCAAGTTCAAGTCGGATGGGGCTCTGGGCGACCTGATTTAGCTGAAGATGCCCCTGCTCATTCCAGGGAGGGTGGACTTGGGGACCTTTAAAGGTCCCTTCCAACCCAAACTATTCCATTATCCCGTGAACAAAAAATAAGCTCAACATAGATGGAAACCTTGAAAGAGGTTTTTCTTGTTAACTCTATATCAGCTAATCACTTCTCTGCGGGAGCTAAGTTACCTGTGCCAAAAGGCTTTAAAAGTTGCATGTTCTCTTGTAAAACACAATGGAAGCACCATATGAGTGAAACCATCACGTATAAAAAAAATATCCCCTTCTCAGTGGTACAGCAGTGTTGAAGTCCTTAGGTCTAATGGGCTAGAAATATATTTAATGGCATGTTCTCACAGAGACTCAGAAGATTTCCTGGCTCAGCAGGCAGAAAAATCCACTGTTTACATACAGAAGAGATGTATTTTCCCACACCAGCAACAAGGCAAAGCAGAATACCTTTAAGCAAAGAAGTGAGCACTGTCATTTCCCATCTCCATACAGCATTTCCCTCAGCCCCACTCCCCACACACACAACATCAGTACTCCACCAGCAACTCTTCTGACATGAAATAGGGAATAATAGAAATGTTTGATTGCTAAATTAAATCTCCATTCTGGTTGTCCCAAAGTGCTTTAACAGCACGCATGTGGAATGCAGCAATGCTTGCTATTACAGCAGAGAAGAAGAAAAACAGCTTTTTGTCTTCTCAAGTTTTGCAGTTTAGAACACCTGAGCAATCATCCACAAATTGTCTTTGTCCTTCTCATGCCTGGCACACATATTGCACTCCTTAACCAGGGAAAAATCATTTTGACTACCTCAAGATTTGACAATACAACCAATCACCTAGTCCTGAATTTATTTCATTGGTAAACGTCCCCTCTGCAGTGCTGAATGGAAAAAAAAAATATCCCATGTTAACTTTCTCTCCTGAAAATTAAATCAGTCACCTAGATGTTGTCAGACAATTCTAAACAACCCCATGAACTCACAGCCCTTTCCACTGGCATCTCCTATCAAATCTCAGAAATAAAGTACAGGCAAAAATAGGACTTACTATTAAAACACGGGTCATAAACAGAACTCGATATAATGTTCTCAGAGCCAGAATAAAAACCGATCCAAGGAGTCACGAAGCCTTTCTTCATCTCTGACAAGAATTATTATGGCATGTTGCTGTGCATCATTAAATAGCTGCTATGCTCACCTTCTCAGTTTGCTGTATTTCATCACTGGTGAATGTCATTTTGCTACAGATATAATTCTGTAACCAGGGCCCCATCTAAACAAAACAGTGAGAAGAGATATGATACCTGTTTACAGCTGCCTACAAGGGCAGTTTGGTGCACTGCTTCTTCCACTACTGATAATGCCTTGTCCATGAGACAGAGAACGAGCAGGAAAAAGTTTCCACCTCTTTTCTGTATCCAGCAACAAGACTGAATGGAGGCAAAATAGCTAAACCTTCTCCTAGCAGCATGGCACACATGACCTCTTCCCAGAAGCAGAGTTCTACCACCCAAGGAGGTAAAGACAGCCTTTAACCACACACCTCCTCCACTGTAATGCCATTTAGGTGCTCAGTGCCACTTATTTACTGAGGAGGTTGTAAAGCTTCATGGCTACTTAAAATTAAAGGATTTAATGTAAATGTTAGCCAAGTGACTATTATCTAAACAATTAAATGTCAACAATTCCTTTTGATTATGATGGTTGACTAATATTTGGATGCATCACAATAGGAATAGTCACATCAGTTCATGTGCCTAAGGACAAATCAAAGTAAAACAAATTATTGTTATTCCTAACTGTAAATTAATCCAAGGATTGCCATACCAGATCACATCCAAGCTCCATATGGAATGATTATCTATAAGGTATAAGAGAACACTGGAGATACTCAGACTGATCTCTTGCATGGCAGAGAATAGAGGACTTGTCTAAAGTAATTCTGAATTCAGACATCAGGCCATGGCTAACCCTAATGCGTGAGAATAATTTGTAAAAAATGACTGATCAATGAGTCATATAGGTTTGAAAGAACCTCTGGGGTCCTCTAGACTAACATCCTACTCAAAGTAATTTGAGTTAAAACTGATTTCTCAGGTCATTCTTCAGGCAAGTTTTGAGTGTCTCCAAGGATGACAGTCCCACAACCTCTCTGGGAAATGTGTGCCAGCATCTGAACACCCTCACGACATCTCATTTCTTTCCAATCATCAATTCTCAATTCTGTTTTTAAACTCCCATCTTTCAGCTTTTTAGCCTTCCACTCTGCACCCCATGGAAAGCCTGGCTCCATCTTCCCTACACACCCTGCTCAGTTTAGCTGTAGACTGCATCTTTCTGCTCACCCTTTTCTTCAGAGAATGAAGCCCCTTCCCCAATAAGCATCATTTAAAGCCCCCTCCACAAGGTTGTGCAGCCAATTAAAGATGACCTCAGCTCACTTTGTCAGGTTCTTGCTCAGCAGTCCTTGCTCCTCAGAGCATATCCCATGTCTATGGAGATCACAGCCCTGCCAGCAACACCACCAACACAGCCACAGACTGCCTACTAGATGCGCCTGCATCAACCAGAGGCTTTCCCCCCCCACCAGCAGGATTGAGGAGACCCCAGCACCTTTCACCCTTGCACTCAAAGGCTTGTGGTCACTCTTGACATAGTCAAGGTCCCCCCTGGCTGCATCACTGGTACCCTCACGGATGAGCAGCAGTGGTCACAGTCCAGGAGACAAACAAGCCTTGGCAGCCTCTTTGCAACACTGATGTGCGAGCTCCTGGCAAGCAGCAAACTCCTGTGCCAGCACGGCAGGCTGGCACATGAGGGCTTCTGTCTCCTCAGGAGAGAGCTTCTGATGCCTACCACCCTCCTCTTCTGGAAGCTTCTAAGGGTTGAGGCTCTGTTGGATATGCTGCCCCATCCAGAGGGAGGTCATCTCTCCCACCTCTTCACAGGGGATTTTACCTTCTCTGTACCTAATGAATCACAGAACAGGGGCCTTAGTTATGCTGTCAGCAATAACCAACCTCCAGCCTCCTCCATCTTGAAAGGTTCCACCCTCGACTCTCAAAGCTTATCTCTATTTTTCTCTCCTTGCTTTCAACATGGAACTCAGGTTCTTGGTTCTGCAGGGCCTCTGGAAAGATCTGTTCCTCCTGCTCACTAATATGTTCAGCCTGCTCACTATCTACAACAGCCTCATTGCTCTCTGACCACAGTACCCAGCTTTTGGCACCACCAGGCAGCAATCCCAGTGGTGGCAGCCCTGCCATGACAGCCACTGTCACTCCCCCAGCCACCACTGTTTACAAGATGCACTCCTAGAGAAATGTGCCCTTCCTACGCGATCGCATCCTGCTCTCCAGTAGTGCAAAACTGGTTCAACTCAAGAAGATAGAGGAGTAATAGTTCCTCAAACTCCTTTTATGACTAACTGGAGAAAATTTTTATGAAGGTATTTGTCTAAATGAACTTGAAATATTCCTGTTTTTTAAACTCATGCAATTTCTTTTGAAAAAGGATTCTAGTTTAAACTGTGGGGTTTTTTTCTTTTGCTTAGTTCAGTTTTCTCTTCTTACAGCTTCACCGCCTTGGTTTTCAAGGCAAAGGGGAAAGAACTTCCACTTGAACTGCATCCCTTCTTACAAATGTATTTCCTAAGGCAATCAAACACAAACTTTCCAATCTTCTCAGAGGACAGAGATTTTAGCCTATTCTCTAGCCATTTTCTGTTGCCTCTGAAATGTCTTTCATTTGATTGCAACACCTTTGGAAATAAATGGTAGAGCTCATCTGCCCAACTGCAGGCACCCACAGTGATTCATTTCATCCTCTGGTTGGCATCTAATATGTGCTTGAGGACTCAGTCTTTATAAATACCCATTTCATTCTTTTGTCTAGAAGAGACATTGAGTGATTGCTATAGACTTCGACATCTTAAAATGTTTAAGTAAGGACAGACAAACCCCATAATGAGGTGACAGAACTGCACACAGTATTCCAGATGACTCAGTCTAAATTTACATAAATGCAGTTTCAAATTCTCCATGCCATTCTTTTTGCATCCTAAGATACCTAGATGGGATCAGGAAAGAAAAGGGCTGTATAGAATGCTGCCAAGAGAGCAGCCAGTACACAGTTCCTCCTTAACCCGTACAAAGTTTCAAAAATTTTTCCTAGGAAAAGCTAAGTGGCTCCTAGCTGAGCTTCAGAAGGGTTTCAGCNCTTTCCAATCATCAATTCTCAATTCTGTTTTTAAACTCCCATCTTTCAGCTTTTTAGCCTTCCACTCTGCACCCCATGGAAAGCCTGGCTCCATCTTCCCTACACACCCTGCTCAGTTTAGCTGTAGACTGCATCTTTCTGCTCACCCTTTTCTTCAGAGAATGAAGCCCCTTCCCCAATAAGCATCATTTAAAGCCCCCTCCACAAGGTTGTGCAGCCAATTAAAGATGACCTCAGCTCACTTTGTCAGGTTCTTGCTCAGCAGTCCTTGCTCCTCAGAGCATATCCCATGTCTATGGAGATCACAGCCCTGCCAGCAACACCACCAACACAGCCACAGACTGCCTACTAGATGCGCCTGCATCAACCAGAGGCTTTCCCCCCCCACCAGCAGGATTGAGGAGACCCCAGCACCTTTCACCCTTGCACTCAAAGGCTTGTGGTCACTCTTGACATAGTCAAGGTCCCCCCTGGCTGCATCACTGGTACCCTCACGGATGAGCAGCAGTGGTCACAGTCCAGGAGACAAACAAGCCTTGGCAGCCTCTTTGCAACACTGATGTGCGAGCTCCTGGCAAGCAGCAAACTCCTGTGCCAGCACGGCAGGCTGGCACATGAGGGCTTCTGTCTCCTCAGGAGAGAGCTTCTGATGCCTACCACCCTCCTCTTCTGGAAGCTTCTAAGGGTTGAGGCTCTGTTGGATATGCTGCCCCATCCAGAGGGAGGTCATCTCTCCCACCTCTTCACAGGGGATTTTACCTTCTCTGTACCTAATGAATCACAGAACAGGGGCCTTAGTTATGCTGTCAGCAATAACCAACCTCCAGCCTCCTCCATCTTGAAAGGTTCCACCCTCGACTCTCAAAGCTTATCTCTATTTTTCTCTCCTTGCTTTCAACATGGAACTCAGGTTCTTGGTTCTGCAGGGCCTCTGGAAAGATCTGTTCCTCCTGCTCACTAATATGTTCAGCCTGCTCACTATCTACAACAGCCTCATTGCTCTCTGACCACAGTACCCAGCTTTTGGCACCACCAGGCAGCAATCCCAGTGGTGGCAGCCCTGCCATGACAGCCACTGTCACTCCCCCAGCCACCACTGTTTACAAGATGCACTCCTAGAGAAATGTGCCCTTCCTACGCGATCGCATCCTGCTCTCCAGTAGTGCAAAACTGGTTCAACTCAAGAAGATAGAGGAGTAATAGTTCCTCAAACTCCTTTTATGACTAACTGGAGAAAATTTTTATGAAGGTATTTGTCTAAATGAACTTGAAATATTCCTGTTTTTTAAACTCATGCAATTTCTTTTGAAAAAGGATTCTAGTTTAAACTGTGGGGTTTTTTTCTTTTGCTTAGTTCAGTTTTCTCTTCTTACAGCTTCACCGCCTTGGTTTTCAAGGCAAAGGGGAAAGAACTTCCACTTGAACTGCATCCCTTCTTACAAATGTATTTCCTAAGGCAATCAAACACAAACTTTCCAATCTTCTCAGAGGACAGAGATTTTAGCCTATTCTCTAGCCATTTTCTGTTGCCTCTGAAATGTCTTTCATTTGATTGCAACACCTTTGGAAATAAATGGTAGAGCTCATCTGCCCAGCTGCAGGCACCCACAGTGATTCATTTCATCCTCTGGTTGGCATCTAATATGTGCTTGAGGACTCAGTCTTTATAAATACCCATTTCATTCTTTTGTCTAGAAGAGACATTGAGTGATTGCTATAGACTTCGACATCTTAAAATGTTTAAGTAAGGACAGACAAACCCCATAATGAGGTGACAGAACTGCACACAGTATTCCAGATGACTCAGTCTAAATTTACATAAATGCAGTTTCAAATTCTCCATGCCATTCTTTTTGCATCCTAAGATACCTAGATGGGATCAGGAAAGAAAAGGGCTGTATAGAATGCTGCCAAGAGAGCAGCCAGTACACAGTTCCTCCTTAACCCGTACAAAGTTTCAAAAATTTTTCCTAGGAAAAGCTAAGTGGCTCCTAGCTGAGCTTCAGAAGGGTTTCAGCAGTCATGCTGTTAAAAACTTGAGTGCTTAAAATTTTAAATGTGGAAGTTGAAACACTGAAGAGCTTAACAGGGTCTGCTAGAAACCACTTTGCTTCTATCAGAATTTCTTCAAGTATGTCCATCGGGTCAGGGGGCTCCTTCACACTGTTGTTCCCTGGGGAGTTGCAAAGTCCTCCCCAGAGGGATCCACACCCCCACATGCAGGAGAGCCTGTGGACCTCAGCAAATCAGCACTGTGATACTGGAAGTTTTAAACGTTTCAAATTTCAAGTGTTCAATCACAAACTCAGCAGATGTATATGCTTTTAATTACCAGATTCACTGCTGGTGATCATTCATTAATGAAAAATATTTCTTTTTTCATATTTCAAAACCAATTTTTGTCAAGTCTTTGTGCTTAGGTGATTGTAGATCTCTAAACACACATGAGCAGGTGTGCATCTGGCCCATCCAAAAGAAGATAAATGGCAAAACAGTCATTTTCAGTCCAGGTATTTTTAATATTTACCCCATGATCATGTAAGCAGTGAAAAACTGTTCCCTCCTTGTCCTTCTGGTCAGCAAAATATTGAATTAAAGAGGTTGTAAACAAAGAATCAAGGCTCCAGCTGAATACAAACATTTATCAACACTCCCAAGTGCCAGGAGTGGAGAGATAAGCATTCAAATTGCTGCAGCTAGGGAAAAGCAGAATTGAAAAAGAAAAGGAAGGCTCCTTTGGTATCCAGCAATGTTCTGATGATGCAGAAAGGAGGAAGACCCTCTAGCAGGTCCTGCACAGCCAGCATCCCTCCCTGTCCCATTCTCAATAGCTAAAGAATGGAATAAAAGGGAACAGACAGAAATCAGAAATGGAGAAACAGAGTCACAACATAAGCAATCATCTGAAAATTTTTAAAAGAAATACTCTTTAGGGGTTTAATAGTGCTTTTGATAATATAATCAGGAAAAAACCACAGGTTTGCTTTCTAGATTCTGAATGTTTTAAGGTGCACTCATTCTTTAACTGCTTCTTTCTGAGCTAAAAATATATTTTCTTCATGAAGACCAGCTCCCCAATCCCAGATGTTTATACTGTAGATAAAAGCAGACCCTGCTTGCAGACCTCCATGACTAGCAGCAGATATGGTATCAAGAGAGGAAGATGCATAATCCGCAGGAGTGGACTGTCTGGGGATCCAGGGCAGGGTGACTGACAGCTGGAGGCAAAACAAGCTGCCTGCAGCAGCTCACGATGATCCAGACGGGACCATGCCAGGGTGCAGCGCCCGAGCTCAGTGCAACCGGCAGATAAACCTGAGACCTTCATTCTGCTCCTCAGTTCATACAAACTGGGGTCCTCTTCACAGAGGAATACCTGTGCACATCAGGGAATTGCCCTAATTTAATAAATAACATTGAGATTAAGAATTTTACCCAATACTATTTCATAGCAGCAATGCAAACACTGTGAAGAAATAAAGCAGAGTATAATTATTAGAAATTATAAGTTCTGCATCCCCAGCTTCCTTTCAGCTAGAAGAATCACAGACATTACGGGTGGAAATTGCCTATTAGATCAACTAGCTTGACAGTGAATGATAAATATCTCAGGGTGCTATCCCTTATAACACCAGCTGTGATCACTTTGTTAAACTCTGAATTTCAGCCTGGTCTGGAATGGACAGAACAACTATTCTGTGCTGCAGAGAGAACATGTTCAGTAGGTAAGAATATAATAGATGATCTATTGCTAATGCTACCTGTTCATCTTTCAATGCAACTGATATCTACCACATAAAATGATCAGTGTTATTCCAGCAGACTGATGGGAAATGAAAAGCTTTATACGTCGGTCCTTTTCAAGGATTTTTTTTCTGCTGAGATAGAAGAAGAACCAATTTCCCCAGTGTAACTGGACCTAATTTCATATGCAGCTCTGCATTTGTATTTATCTCTTTGAAACCTATGGACAAACCACAGACGCTTTTCATCTTCATTCTGAAACTTAGTTTGAGAGCTGGCAAACAGACACATGTAGAAAGAATCTGGATACAAGACGAAATAATTTCTTTTACTCAAAGCACTTCATAGCAGCCTTTAACATTAGCACAAGAGGCAGAAGGCAAGAGAAGGCTTTCCTCTGTATTAACATTATGCATTTGATCAGAATACAACCAACTGCTGTGAGGTGGTAACTGGCTTTGCTCAAACAGTTTCAAATGAAGGACATTCACACTCGTTTTGATGCAGCCACGAGGGCTCACTGCTTTTGCAGGGCCATCCATTAATGATCATGACATTCTCCTCTCCCTTACGTCTTTCTCTATTTGCACCTGCACACCCCGGCCCAGGGGAGAAGCAGAGAAGTGCAAAGCGATTTAGATCAATTTGTGGGATTACCACTAGTGCTGCCATGCTCTGCTCTGTCAGTCAGGGGGTCAGATGTGCCTGTGGGCAAGCCTTTTCCCCAGCAGGGATATGCTCGCTGCTTCCAGGCAGCAAGCATGTCTCCACCACATGAATGTTCCTGAGACACGTTTTCTCCAGGCATTGTAGGGAAGTTAAGATTCAGCCTGGAACAGCACAAACATTAAGAAAGACAGTATTACTATGATTGGTCTAAGCATTGGACGTCAAAAGCTTAAACTCACACTCAATAAAATTTCATCAAGGTCAATACAATGCTGCAAGCCCTTGGGTGCAGATAATTATTTTAGTATTTTATTTGATGAAGCAGAATTTCACTTGCATCAGATGTTAAACTACTGAACAAGACAAACAACTAAAACCCACACTGATGCTCATATTGATGACATTTTCCTGAATGTTCCTGTTTAAGACATCACAGCTCTATTTCAGGCTATGAAATAACAGATTGATTTGACTACAGACCGCTAGTGTGACCTTCTGTATAACTGACTTTTGTCTATGTTAAGTTGAAAGATACTTGGCAAAAGTCCGGTTTTATTACACTTTCCAAAAAAAACAACCATTCTGTTTGCCTGCGGAAATCAGAAATTAGAAGTTTCTCGTAAAATGTGCCTCTCTTCACCATTTTCATGCTTCACACCCACATTTTTGAGAAGGATGTTACTCACACAAAGCTCATCCAGCCTGGGCTACTAAGCGAACAAGCTCATCACAGCACTGACACAGGAATCATTTGACATTACCTTATTTCATTCAGAAAGGCAGGCAGAAGTAATTTCTACAACATCAGGGCTTAGCTACACGCAACATGCTAATGTAAGTCATTAGGAGTTCAGAATACTTGTACAAATTTTTTCCCAAAATCTTATGCAAAAATCAATTTGCTGCCTCTCCTGCTAGTGGCAGCAACTTGTTAAGGGAGTAGAAACAAAAAAGCTAGTAAAAGGAGTAGTATCCATGGACAGTGAGTGGTAGAGGTTTATGATGGAGCCACGTTTGATATAAGCTGCTACACTGCAACTTCTCTGCCAAAACCCCACCTCCGCTCACTGGAGGATTCACTTGCAATTAAGCAATTTGAAGTTACAGTAGTTCTGTGACATGTCATAGCCTACACACTAACATAAACGACTGCCTTTACATTCACTTTTCTTCCACTGGCAGGGAAAGGGCTGTATTCAAAAAGACGGTTCTTAAAATCAAACTATTTGGCGGCAGCCAGTTGCAGCTTCCTAAACAACACAGGAAAAAAGTGTTCTTACTTTAATGTGTTTTGAACTGGGCCTTTAAAGAATAGCATAAAAAATTTTAAATAAACAGGAAAGTATAACAGAAGTGATTTTCACTGAACAGTTTTATAAGCGATGTGTTACATTGGCCTTTCAGAAAATAAAATCAAATGGAGGTGTTGGTTTAAGGCTGTCTTATGCTATAATTTGTGTTTCAGAAAGATCAGTGCAGCGCTTGGGGGTAGACTCCTCTGAATGCATGCCCAGTCACTCTCAGCTCCTTTAGGGAGAGCCTATGCCTCTTAGATGGGAGCAGAGTATTTGACTTTTCAAATCAGTGACAAATTATGTTTTTCTGATTTTGACTCTATTTTCAGCCTCGTGTTGGATACAAGTCAAGATAGAACTGGAGCAAATGTGAAAATTGTTGCAAGGAACTAGAATTCAGTAACATACTAAACTGCACTTTTAAAGAACCAAGCTACGTCAATTGGTGCCAAGATACCATTCCCTATAGCACAGCTCTTAAGGGCAAAAAATATTATTTTGATAATGAATAGCATATAGTATCATGTTCTCTACTTATAATTAATCAAAACTTAGGTCTTTGTGGGTGTAAAACTCATCCTTTAAAATGGAACACAATAACAAAGCTGGAATCAAAAGGAGAATGTTTCATTACATTTGCTTATGATGTGCATATAATTAATGAGTTATTTCTTAAAAACAAGGTCATAAATCAATGTCCTTATTAAGTTCCCAACATTTTATTATTTATCTCCAATAAACTGAACCCAGCCTGGTGACAAGGGCAACTGTTTGTTTTGAGAGCAGCTGGATCTGGCTCCAGATTTCTCTGATCAGAGTGCATAACCAAAGACCATTCGACAGTGGTTCAGATGAAGGAGGACAGAGGGACATCTGTGTTCTGTCAGGAACATGATTTGGGAACATGTTAGAATGGATAGGAGCCGCCTTCACAATTACTCAGCCTTGTGGGAACATCCCAGGGATCAAAGGCTGTGAGAGGGCAGAGGCAGCCATGGGTCAATATGCAGGGAGCACTGTTGCCAGGATCTCATGAGCTGATGGAGCCACAAGAGCTGTGTGCAAAGCCTGGGGTTTATTGCCCTGGGAGCTAAGTTTGGTGCCCCCAACCATCACCTTCACACTCAGGTGCTGAGCACAGCTCCCCGACCCCACGGCTGCAGCGCCGGGCTGTGCCTCCTCCCTTCTGATGTCAGGGCACTTGGCTATGCAGCAAACTGGTACTGGGGGAGGCAGCAGGGCAGCAGCCTGGCGAGATGCTCAGTATGTGCACAGTCAGTTTGCTGGGTGCAGCTGTGACAAAAGAGCTGCCTCTCCTTGCATTGCTGCTGCTCTGCCTCCCTGCCCGGTGCACCCTGCTCCCCCAGCACAGCCTACTCACGAATGCCGGTGGTGGGATGTGGATGGAAGTCTCATCACCACACACTTTTCCCCAAAATACACAGCTGTTTTGATGGGAGGTGAGTCCTATAATCCTTCTAAGTTCTGGTGCTCAAAAAAGAGAGGGTTTGCAGTGAGTACATTCCAGATAAACAGTAGCAATCTTTCACCCATCCAGGCATGTAGGGAAACACTTAAAAACCCACAGGAACATAAAATGAATCTGTGCTGATTGAGGATCAGGTCCTATATCCCCTAGTATAACTACTGCAGCAAAAAAATCTCCAATGATCATTATAAGAGAAAAGGTGGACTATCATGCCTGCTGGAAAGTGCTAGAAGTTGTTGTCTGGGAGCAAGGAGAATGGGGTGGATTCAATGCCCCAACACAGCAAGGTTCGCTTTTTGATATTTTTCCACACTTCCACAAAAAGTAATGTTTGCGCAAAGTCATACTCAGCTAAAACTGAGACCAAGATTACAAGTGATAAAAAATGCAGTAACTTATTTTTGCTATATTTTAGTGTAATATATCACAAATACTTAATTACTGCATTTCATTCTACAGAACCTCATACAAATGACAGTACAGCTGTACTAACTCATGAATGAATTGCACAAGAGATACATTTCATATACATTTTTGGACTACCATTCCTAAGATGCAGCCTGTTTGCACAGCCTTCTTGCTGCTCTGCCCTATGGACAGCCCTCTTGGGTACCCCATGCTCTTTTGCCCCTTGGGTGCTCCTTCCTGCTCTGTTCAAGGCTCCCCACATGCCCAGAGCAGCTCTCAGTAGCTCCTGCTACCACTGAGAACCCTCTGCATGGTACAATAGTATTAAATACACACAGAGAATTTTTCTTCAGTGAAAACACCAAACAGTATTTTACTGAGCAATTCAATTCTAGTCATTGCTGAAGGAAAGCACAAAAAACTACAGCTAAGTGTAAATAACCTGTAGCATCCTTCAACTTTGAAAGTTGGGATGAGGACAAATAACTGCTGCATTCATGTTTGAAGAGACAACATTAAACCTTGCAGGCTAGGCATCTGTACATACATAAATATGTTTATATACTTAACAGAGACCCCTATCTATAGCATTATGGAATGAAGATGTACCTACATCTATAAAAAAGTATTAGAGCTTTTTGTTTAGAAAGAACATCTGTCAGTGCTCTCTTCAGACTTGCTTTCTAATTTAACAAACAATATAAATTAATCCTATTAAATCAATTTTATAGGCGAAGTGTGGGGCGGTTTTTTACTTTTAATTAAAGTTATTCCTGATTTATATCAGTAGATGTGAAAAAATAATCAGATCCAAAGTGTTAGATATATGACAACTTGACTGGTTGCATGAAGGCATATATTCAGTATCACAGAACTCAGTAAGAAAGCACCAAAATAACAAAGCATCATCTCAACAGTGGTTCCTCTGAGTGAAATTGAAAAGGCAAGGGACCTGGTTCTTTTCATAAACCAAGAATAGGACAACAAGGCTTCTTCGACTTAATGACATTAATTTATGCCAAAATGTGTAAGATGGGAATGAAGCTGTAGTTGCCAAGATAAAAAGGGAAATTTTAAGTAATGTGTATCACATTAAAATTTTAAAATAACCTATATTTTTGGCAACAAGGGTTGCTATAATTACCACCCAGGGAAGCCATGAAAGCTATTGTTTGGGGTATCAAAACCAAGTTAGATGAAATTTTTGCTTTCTTAAACAACATTTCTGTGCGAGCAGGGAAGAAAGAGGACTTGGATCTATCAGAGTTTTATTTATGTCTTATTTCAAGGAATGTGCTTATTTTGAAAACAAATTCAACAACTTATCTGTAAAACTGTAATTGTCTTTTATAGCAACATAATACAAGAGGTAACAGTCATAGGTTACAAAATACAAATACTAAAGTTATCTCAAGATACTGCACTGAACTACTTCTGAATACTTCAAATATTTGGGGTAACATATGCTCTAATTATACCATTGGATTACTATCAAATTAAATAGCTTCTCTTTTTTTTAATATACTAAAACAAGACAGGTCACCTGAAATATCATCTATTAATATCCTCACGACAAGACCAGATTCCCAGTGGAGAGGAAAAAAATCAATGGGAAAGAAAAGTCTTAACTGGATGACTACTAGCCATTAAATGCACTAAAACTTCTCGCATTAAACAGCTTGTCTACTGTCCAGCACTTAAACTCCAAACAGAAAAGAATATATTAAAACCAACGCAAACTGAGAGTTGTTGGTTGTGAGTTTCATAAGGAATTTCCAGAGCTGCCTAATCATATGAAAAAAGATGATCTGATGCCACAATAGCAGATACAGTTGTCCTGCAGATTAAGACTACTTGTTGCCCTTAATGTTTTATGTTTTAATACATTAAACTACCTCAGAGACCAAACAAATATTCAGTTGCAACTGAAACTTCAGGAGGAAAATTTAGCAATGAACACAGATGTATGCACAGGAGCATAGCACAATCATAACAAAACGGCTGGAGAAAAACCTTCTTTTTTACATTAATCTACAAGAACTCCTGAGACGCTGATTTCAGTCTTACAAAATTTTACCAGCGTATGTTATGGGCTCTACCTGAATTCACTCCTGATGTTACCAGCACACAGACAATGGGTCCCTGACTCCCAGCTACAGGTGCAGCTATCCAGACAATCATTAAGTCGTGGATTTCAAAGTCTGCTTTAAAGAAACTGATCCGTCAGGAATGTCTGCGCATCCAGGAGGCACAGGGAAATCTGTTGCTGACATATTTCCAAATGCATAGACGGAACTTTGTTTTACCCTATTCAGTACAGTACAGAAAAGCCCTACAAATGTAAGAAGTTCACATCCCCTCATTGTTCAGGAACAACGTGCACGCAATGCATCATACAGATGGAACTTTTTGCATATTAAACAAACAAACAAACAAACGTTGCTAGTACCAGTGATAAGCACTTTATGACTTTGTTTCCATTCAGAAAGGGACTCGGCAGAAATGATAAACCCAGCCAAAGCGGCAGCTGCGCCTAAGCGTGACTCCCGACCCGATTTCCAGCACCGCGCTGCCGGGAGCTGTACTCCCTCAGGTTTGCCGGTCTGGCAGCCGGCAGCCGGAGCGGCAACGGAGAGGCAGC
>VYXD01016269.1:1582299-1609956 GCA_013397195.1 Hylia prasina
CCCCGCCGGCCCCGCTGCCCCGTGCCGGGGAGATGCCCCCGGCCCCCGGCGGGGCGGGCCGAGGGCAGGGCCGGCGCGCAGCCCGAGCTCCCGCCGCTGCCGGCTGGAAGGAGGGCGCCAAGGGCGCTCCGCTCTGCGCCCGGCGCCTTGGAGCTGGACTAAGGGGAAGCGGGGAGGTGGCCCGGTAGCCCCGCACGGCTCTGCCGGGCCCGGCCGTGCCAGCGGGGGACTGGAGACGATCCCGGGGCCCTCCCGCGGCTGCCGCCCCGGCCCAGCCGCCGCCGCCGGTCCCGCCAGCTCCCGGTGCTGGACAGCTCCCTGGCAGTTCCGGCGGCCGGGGAAAGCCGGTACGCGCTCCCTGCCAGCCCTCCCCGCCAGCGAACTTTTGAAATGGCATTAGGGAAGCTGAAGCTTAAGAAATAAATCATTTTAGAAACTGGAGAGACAGGATGCCGACCATCAGCTTTCAGAAGCAAAAGTTGTCGTCTTTGTGCGAGCACTGCTCCCGTTAACACCGTAGGTCGTGTCCATAACAGCGTAGAAACTAAATTAGTTCCCATGTTACAGCCCTGGCAAGGGGAGAAAGGACTGAGCTAGAGGACCGACCCAAAGTAGAGGAGCTTTGAACCCGGAAGACACACAAGGTGTCTCCTTCCCAACTTTCCCTACCCTTGCTGTCTGTTTAAAGACACCTTTAGAGATTCATTCCAATAGTGATAACCCCATGTAGTTCTCTTCAGCAAAAATGCTCCAAGGAAATGTGATTTCAGCTGAAGTGGTTCGTCCTACCATCAATGAAGACAGCTTGTCATTACTTTCCCTTTGTTCAAACAAAACTTATTTTAAAAGGCAATGATTTTAAGATAGTTTTTACTCTACCTTTTCACAGTATTATGACATGTTTTACAACCTTATCCTTTTAAATGTCTGAATGCAACCTAAACAAGGACTGAAGGAACTAGGGAGACTTACACAGGTATGAAGGAGCTTTTGAGCATGGCCCCAGGCAGCACAAGCCAGTGTCTGCTCTCAGAGGGGGCACAGGTCATGGCTGAGCATGCTGCTTTTAACTGGGGCAGAACAACCTTTGCCAGGACGTTGCTTTCACTGTGTCATCCTTGTTTCCCTTGACTCGAGTAGTGTCTTTCTTAAGGTCCTTTTTTTTTTTTTTTTAATAGAAATAGATATGGAGTCTGATGATTGAAGCCTGTGTCTTGAAAGGATTTGTAGTAAAGCCAGAGTGTTCCATACCACCTTCTCTTGCCATAGGAAGTATTAGACTTGGGATGCAGAGACTTTCTTTTTGCAGTCCTGATGATGCCCTCAGCAGTCCTAGGACATGAATCAGGCATGACTTCACATGCAAGTAATTCACACATGAACGTTCAGATCTGTTGTCCTCCTCTGTGTGACCTCCTTGAGTGATTAACAAAACATCAGTATCTGAGTGTAGGGAAGTGAAACAGTCTGCCTTTTTTCTTTTTCCCTCAGAAGAAATCCTCATTTTCACAGATTCTTTAAGACCTGCTGCACAAGCCCTTGCTGGCCTGCAGGTCAAGCTCCCACCATTGAGGGGACTCAGGAACTAAGGGGTCTGGAAGGTGCACTTTGATGCTAAACATCATCCCTAGCACAGGGTACTCTGTGTTAAGATGTTAACGTTCCTCACATGCTTCCATTAAATTTACTTGCTTCTCACAGACCATTTCATACAGTCTTCAGTGAAGCAAACTACCACCGGTTTCCTGGCTGATGCAGTGACAGTGACAACTGGGTAAGAGCCACATAGTTTAGCATGGAAGATGCAAATACATATTTATAAGTTCTAAACTGCTAAAATACCAAAGTGTCAACTGGTTCCATGTGCAGCACTTCAGCTGTAGGGTAAGCAACTTGCTTGCAGGCATTTTGCATTTTATTCAGTACTAAGAAAAAGGGTTTCAACATGACAAAAATGAAACCTTTTAAGTCTTCAGTTTCCTCTTTTTCTTGGAGTTTAAAGTAGCACTTCCCAATGCAACTTATTAGTAGCATTTGACACTGCTTCTGAGTTACCTTTGCAGCTTTAAAAATTACTTTCCTCCTGCTCCTCATGGCCATATTCCTTTTATGTCTATAATATAGTGATCCCAAAGTGGAAAGGAAAATTCCCTGCCTCAGTGAGTATTCCTGAGGTCAGGACATCATAACCAAATGTACTTGTGTACCAAACCAACTCTTTTCAAGAATGTGAAAAACATTTTCCTTCAACATCTAGATAGTGAAGTTCTCAACTCAGCAAAAAATACCATTAGGTTCTTCAAGTATTCTTTTCTTCAGATGGAGCAGAGCTTTGAGTAAACCTTGTTGCAGTGTTGGCTAGTCTGATTAAATATAACCTTTAAAACTTGTGAAAGTAAGCCTCATACCTTCCCAATCCAGTTACTAAATGTATCAGTAGTCTGCATACTGCAGCTGTTTGGGATTCATAATATGAAGTGCACAGAAGTGAATAGAGGAACCAGCTGGAAAACTACCAAACACCATAACAAGTTGTCTGGAGCTAAATGAAGATCCAAGATGATGCAGATCCTGGAGGTGAGTCTGGTGAGCAAACAAGTTATTCATTCCCCAGTTAATTATTTTCATTTTCTTTCTCTTGATCCAGACACAAACTTGGCAAAAATTAAACACCACAGGAGTTGCTTCATCTGACAGTCAAATACCTTTGAGAGCCCATAGACATAGGCATTTACAGCATATAAGAGAACAAATATTCTTCTTTTATCCATGTCTTATCAGCCCCAACTGCTAGTTGGCACATTATTGGATGAATAACAGAATGTTTATAAAATGAATAAGGTTCACTAAAAGAATGCCAATGCAACTTTTCTCTCATACTACAACAGAGTAGAAACCAATGTGTCCCACATACATTACAGAAACTTCAAAAGAAAATTCGAGTACTTTTAATTTTTTTACAATTTCTAATGCATAATTACTCCTCATAGGACAGCTGGCTGAACATGATCCAGGGTGTGCCCAGGTGTCCAAGGAGGCCGATGGCATCCTGGCCTGGATCAGCCATGGTGTGGCAGCAGGAGCAGGGCAGTGACTGTCCCCTGTGCTGGGCACTGGTGAGGCCACACCTCAAATCCTGCGTTCAGCGCTGGGCCCCTCCCTGCAAGAAGGACATTGAGGGGCTGGAGAGTGTCCAGAGAAGGGCAACGGAGCTGGGGAAGGGTCTGGAGCACAAGTGCTGTGAGGAGCAGCTGAGGGAGCTGGGGGTGTTCAGCCTGGAGAAAAGGAGGCTCAGGGGGGACCTTACTGCTCTCTACACCTCCCTGAAAGGAGGGTGCAGCCAGGTGGGGGTCGATCTCTCCTCCCAGGTAATAAGTGACAGAACAAGAGGACATAGCCTAAAGTTGTGCCAGGAGAGATCTAGGCTGGACATCAGCAAAAAATTTTTTTCACAAAAAGAGTGGTTAAGCTTTAGATTGGACTGCCCAGGCAGGTGATGGATTAGCGCTGTGGTTTAGTTGACAAGGTTATGATCAGTCAAAGATTGGATTTGATGATATTAGAGGTCTTTTCCAACCTAAATGATTATGTGTCTCTGTGAATCTAAGGAAAATATTATGAATATTGCAAATGTTTTCTCATTTTTCATCTCTTTTCATATTTTTGTCTTAGTGCTAATCAGCAAAACTGAGTTCAGTCCTGACAGAAAGTACATGGTCTTTTATTTCCATTATTAACAGTGTGTTAGTTTATTGATAATTATTCATGAGTTTTATTTATTCGCTATTAACTATGCATTTCTCATCAGACATTATATGCTGGAGTTTTGATATTATTTTTATTAACAAATGCTGTTTTTCTGCAGCTCACACAGCCTTGGAAGATTTAAATAACAAAAACAACTTCATCATAGAGTGTTGCATTGTCCTATCTGCCTTTGTTGAGAAAATGTTGATTGCAGAGCTGCTAAAAGAAAGTATTTGAACTAATCCCTCTTAGGCATTAGTTGCACATATCACATATATCACATATATATAGTTCATATCACTTCACCTATTACATAATATGGCTTTTTATAATAATCATTTTTATAGTACTGCTGAACCTATAAGTACTTAATTTTCCTTTAATATAAAAGATTGTTGTCAAGGGATCAATGTCTCCCCACAGAAAAAGTAAACATCTGTTTTGCAAAGCATTTCTAAAGCAGCAGGAGACCATTATCCTGTGACAACATTGTTACAATTACTTTATTGCAGTCAGGCAAAATGAACGATGTGTAGCGAATTTATTCTTTTTTCACCTTCTGCCAAAACCTTCCTGTTCTTTATCCAATGACTTCCATCTGGAGTAGTGCCTGGAAGGATGGCTGAGGCGTTCTGCCATTCATCATTAATGATCTGTTGAATTACAGCTGGCTTAAAGAACAAATCAATTCTATACTTCAACTACTCGGAAATATAGTTTATGTGCAAGGTGCAGCAAATTCACATGGTCTAAGCTGTTGTTCTAGGTTATGTTCGAGTCCAGTATATTACTGAAGCAGTAATGAATCTGTTTTACACTGCAAGGTGAGATATTGTGTGATGAAAGCAGAAGAATCTGTGTCTTAATGCTCATAAAATATCTTTAATCTGTGACCCTCAGCACACTATTAGGACTTCTTTCTCATGGATGAGAAAAGCAAACAAAGCACTGGTGACATATCACATGACTCACACCACGTAGCAGATCAATAGCAGAATCAGGAATTCCTTGTTGCCTGATCTAACTTCAAGACAACTTTATTCAGGATCAATTGGCTGGAAACATGAATGGGCAGCATCAGATCCATTTGTAAATTCAAGGATTTCACTATACTGACTTGCCAAAATAGGATCAAAGCTAGATGTCAGGGCTGTGGAAAGAGATAAGGTACATTGACATCACCAATATGTCACACGCCAAAAAAAAAAAAAAAAACCAAAAAAAACCCAAACAACAACAACAAAAAAATCACTGCTGGAGTAATAAAAATAAGAATGCCCAAATTACTGTTTTGACTCAGATGAGTAGGATGAAGCAATGGCATAAAATTTTAAATTTTAACTAGCTGTCTAGAATTAACATTCAGCTGGCTAAACATTCAGACTTAAAAAAAAAATTATAAACTGCAAAATAAAAACCGTAACACAGCACTTAAATTCTCCTATTTCCACTCCACTTGCACAGAGAAGCAGATTTACTGAATTCAGCACTGGGTGAGATAAACTGAACCTTTTCTTTATCAGCATTTCTTCTGTGTCCTGAACATTTTACCTTGAGGACACCAGGTAGCAGGGGTCACCTATAAACCCCATCCAAATTCATTTAAAACACTAAAACAGGAAGATGCTGATGAGCATCTTTTATGGTCTAGAGGTACCTCACCCCAGCACTCTTTGCAGCTTTGTCAAGCCACTGTTTATATAACAGCTCCCTACAGAAAGCCAGTTTGTTTCCACTCTTGCAAACGTATTTATCCCAGACATACTTCCTGCTATAAGCAGTTTTTTTGTAAGGGTGTCAATGTCATCAGAAAGTCTAACCCAAAGAAAATACAATGGTGTGTACGTACATATGGAATTAAACCCAATTTACTTTCAAGCACCCTCTGTATCATAGCAGGAGTTCAAATAGACACGTTTCCCAGACTTCTGAAGAAACTCCTTCCACTCTTCATACAAGGGTGAGGATCCAAAATGGAAAGATCTTTACAAGCTTCTTCTGCTCCAGAGGCTGAATTAAACCAGGACTCTCAAATTTCCTGAGCTGTTTTCTAGGACTGTCTTTTCTCCTGAGGAGAGGCAGAGTTGTTGCCCACGAGGCAGGGTGCCCCTCACATCTCTCCCAGTCCTCTGGCTTGCCTGTAGAAATTCCCTTTGGTGGTCTCTCACATAGCACACTCTAGGCAGCCCTGTGGTTTCCAGAAGCACCAGGAAAGCATGTAGCCATTCTGGAAGCAAAAGCAAGCAGCTAACAGGGAAGCCCTGGAAAATCAGGGTAATCACAAATACTGACCAGGTTTGACTAGGTTTGAACCTGATCAGTTGCAGCACGTTTTCGGCAAGCAGTGCTGCACAGCGTCTGGGAGGTGACGAGCCGGCAGCCGAGCTTGTGTAAGGAGAGCTTTCAGCTACCAAAGGGGGCCAAGGCAGTGGGTGTGGCACAGAGTGTCGCTCTGCAGCTCCTTTGGTCTCATCTGAGCAAGCAGCCCCTTTCCACAAACACTGCACGCTCTCATTGCTTCACAAACTGACTCTTTCCACCAGATATTTTCCAATTTAAAAGTTCCAAAATGTAAATTATTGCCACCAATGTGGCAATACCACCTTACCAACTGGTCTAAAATTATTTCATACTGACATCTTGTCTGATTAGATTGCCTTTTTCTATTTTAGCTTAATGACAGGAAATCCCACTATATTTTACCCAGACTTGTTGAAAAGTGAAATTTTGCATCATGTAAGGACTGGGAAGAGTTTCTCTTGGAAGCTTCTTTGAATTCCTTTAATTGTCCTAAAGACTTGCTTCCATGAAGGCCAAAAAGGAATAAAGAGGTTTTATTTTTATATAGTTTCAGCAACAGGAGAGGGAGAGAAAGAATATGCTTATACCTATAGAAGCAGATTATGAGAAATCATTAAGATAGTGCCTGAGCAAATGAAAAATTATCTACCGTATCTACCTACAGGATATTATTCACGAACACTGAGTCAGCCAAAATGCTGTGCAAATGAAAGGTCCTATTGAGTATCCAGATAAAATCTACTGTAATAAAATCTACCTTATTTCTCCAAGAGGCAGCAGATGATTTTGTTGTGAAAGCAACTTCTTCAAGCAGTAAAATACAATGTATGTGGCTGCTTACAATGACTGTCCCAGCTTCTTTCATCACATGTGTCTTCAGCATGAACTTCAGTCTGTGTCTGCCTAGTAGTGCATAGCAGTTTTATTTACTTAAACAAACATCAGCAGGTTAGATAGCTGAACATCTGGTAAGGATTCTGATTTGTGGATACTTGTGTTAAAACATTCCTAATATTCTAGAGAAATATTTGAAAGCATTGAAAAATGTGGTAACTTAAGTTTTACCACCAGATCAGAATCCACTTTTCTGTTCCTTCCATTCTGGTGTACCTTTAGTCCTTGAAAACTTAATTGATTTTTTAACCTCATTCTTCACTTTCACTTGACTCCTTAAAACAAGGCTGCAGGCAAATATAAAGGTAAATTATTTTCCTGTCATATTAGTTCCTGTCACCTTGTTTTGGTGAAGGAACACAACTTTCAAATATGAGTGCTTCTGCTGCTCAGCGCTGTCACTCTTGCTGATGTTACTCAGCACCAGGATACCATAATTTCCTATTCCACAGTTCCTTGTGCTCTTTGCAAAACAGTCGGTTCCCAGAGGAATGTTTCTATGCAGAGGTTAGTGTGAATACTAATAAGGAAACTCTGCACTAAGGGTTATTAAATAAATGTATTTTGTAATGGTGACACAACCAGAAACAAGTATATATATATATTTGTAGGTGTAATTTCAGCTTCAGAATCTGAGTTGGAACCTTTCTAAAATGTTCTGTTGAGGGGGAGTGGGAGGAGATAAACAAACAAAAGATGGAAAATATAGGAAAGAAAGACCAAGCCTTTTCTCTGTCGTAGACTCTTAATGGATTCTCTTTCATATCAACATATTTTATGCAAAAAAAGGTCAAAAAAAGGTAGGCTACTGTGAGGGAATCAAACATCTTGGGGAAGGGGGGGAGAGTTGGGGGTGGGAGGTTGCAATGTGCTTGCCATAACATGGATATTTCACTTTTGCAGCCTGGTTCATTCCAAATTTCTCAAGGTGATTTGCAAACAATTACAAAGCGAATATATGCAATGTGAATAAGCTCGAAAAAAGAATGGTTTCAGTGGGGAGTTGAGAGTAGTGTGGGCCAAATCCTGTAGTTTTCATCCCTGCTGATATAGGCCAAGGTGCTCAGCACCTTATAGAAATCCTCAGGACTTCTTTGAATCCAGCTCTAGGTGAATCAACCTCAAAATCTTTTACAAGGAAAAAAAGCGAGGTACATACTGACATAATGGGAATTTGTCTACTTGTAGCAATGCAGAAATAGATTCTATCTACCAGCACTTGCTGCTAGTGGAGTAATGTTTAAAAAAAATTTTCTCTTTAGATAGATGAACAAATATGCAAAGTATTTTTACAGAAAAGTTCCATTAAAATCCTGAAAGAATTGAGCATTTTGCTATTAAGATTAATGAGTGAACAATATTTTTGGAATATTTCTTCTAAGAATACAAAGTAAATCTTAACTCTCACTGCAATGGTGCAGCCAAGTGCCTGGTTTGTAAAGAGAGTGCTGTAGTTCAGGTCACTGGTACAGTTTTCTATACAATCAGTTTTTCACTTCATTCTTCAGTAACAAGATTCAGCTAAAGCACAGATGCTTCTTCAAAGCGATGAGAATTTGATTCCAGAGAGGTGAAAGTGCTAATACAGTTGGTTCAAACTATTTTTAGCACTAAACTGTGCACAATACAAAGTTTCTGCAAAGTATCTTGTCCGGTTTTTACCATGAAGCAAAATGTACTCCTGCTGTATAATCTCAAATTGATGGCATGTTTTTTCCTTCATGCACATGGTTTGTCTTCAAGTGTGATATTTTCCATCCCCTGACAACATGACTCAACATGGACAAGGTGTCAAAAATGCTAAAGAGCAATTGCTGTGTTGGTTGGACACAAAGGCAACGCAAAGCAAATGCGTTGCAGCGGAAAGAAGCAGGTTAACATTAAACACCCATGCTGTCTCAAATGCCAAACACTTCCCTGGATTTTAAGAAGAATCTTGAACTCCTTGCAGGTGAAAACTAAGAAGAAGTGCATGGCATTAGAGTGTTACTCCATTCAGTTCATCATATATAGCAGAAATTAATTTTTACTTACTACAAAAGCATTAAAATGATTTAATGCAGACCAGATTTGAAAATGAAAGAGAAAAATATGAAGTCACGTTAAAAATTAGAGAGATATTAAAAAGAAACACTGAATTTATTAGCCCTGGTATTAAAATCAAGAATCCAAAAATTAATACAACCAATAAGTTCCTAAATACACAACTTCTTTGAGGAAGTCTGTAAGTAACAGAAGCACTGTGCTACTCTCTGTGGTAGCATCCTCCTAGTCCACAGCTGCCAGTAATTCTTAAATATTTTATGTTTCAAAATTATTTGTTCTCTTCTTCCTTCCTATTTTCTCCTGTCGTGTTCTGTTCACTGTTATTTATATATATAAAAAAAAATACAGCCCATTAAATATTTAAAACAGTAACTTTTGGTTCAAGAAGACTTGTATAAATGTACAGATATATATAAAACAAACAAAAGCTCTTCTTCCATTAGTAAGGTAAGTGTACCTTAGGAAGGAAAGTGTACCTGTTACAATCAAGCAGGGCAATTTCATCATAACCTGAACACTTGAGACATAGCTGGGAAGAGAAGGATTTTCAGGTAATTGGATTTTAAATAGTGTGAAAGGTCTTCTGAGGAGTGTCTATACTGAGCAAAGGCTCATCTCTGGTAGAACAGAAATATAAGTGTGAGAGACAGGCAGGGAGGCAGATTTGATGTTGCAAGGGACAAATTAGAAACTGATAGGTAAAGTACTCATATATACTTTATCAAATGGAAAGTTCTGCCAATTTAAACTTGTCAATCTTGAGTCAACTTCTCTTTTCCTCTTTGGATTTTATTCAAAGATGAATAAATGGAGGTATTTCCTATTTGACAGAAACCCTACCTACAAGTCAAAAAGTGGCTTTCCATGAAACAAGAAGCCACTCCAAGGAAATCTCTATTTCCTGTGGATAGCCCATTATCTTCTATGAGCCTGACCAGAAGCTATCTGTCAATAATTCCACATTAAAAAATTTAGCAATGTAAAATTAATTTTTCTAGCAAATTCTGGAACAGAAATGGGTTCACTGTAAACTTCAACCAACTTTGCAACTCTTCCTTAATTTTCTTTGACTTAAAAGAGAAGTTATAAAGGGCTGCAACATTTGTATTCTTAATTTCTTCTTCTGAAATACTTTGGGTTGTTTTACTGTTGATGAGAGAGTAACGTGCAAAATGCATTCATACGACTCTGCATCAAAGACAACAGAAAAAATAGAGTTTCATTATTTTAGAGGACCAGAATTTATGAAGTTTGAGTGCTTTTTTTCCAGCTAAGAAAACAAAGATGACTAACAGGAAGAAAATCAGGCACTACTGGGAACAACTGAACCATAGGCATGAAAGAAACAGAATTTCGTAAAGATGAGGTGATAAATCTCTTTATGCTAGGTTTTGCATAATTTTTTTGGAAACGAGAAAAGCAACAAACCCCTATGCTTGCAAGAAAAGAATCAGAAGCACAAATAATCATCTTCCATCCTGGAGAAGTGAGTAGAGTTAGTGGAGAGAGATCCCACTCCAAAAATATCAGGGGGCACCACTACTCACCTGGGCATCACAACCCAGGGCTGGGAATGCAGCTTGGAGCCAGGATTCAGTGGGACAGATAGAGCTGTCCCTGCTTTCATTGGGCTCCTGGGATGCAAGCCCACCTACACCAGCCCCAGCACATATCCCCCTCCTGCCACCACCCTCACCCCTGCAGGTGCTGCAAACCCTGAGTGTCCTGCTGGAGTGTCCTGCACACTGCCAGGCTCACTGCAGTCAGCTCAACAAAGGGGAAGGGAAGAAATGTACCCAAACTATAGCAACTGTAAAAACAAGAGTGAGATATGGTTTTAGGAATTGACATTATTGGGCAAACACAGTGAGCAGCTCTTCCCTGGAATATGTTTGTCTGAATGCAGCTTATTTGCTGTAATATTCTGTTTCTGCAGTGTACAGGTTCTGAATGGCTTAAGCTTTTGTTTTACAATGTGTATTTCCATCCCTCTGACTGGGAAGATAACCAGATAACCTTGAAACCTGACCAGCGCAGGAGTTCTGAGAGTTATGAACTCTCTCACTTCCCATTACTCCTACTGGCATACTGCCTTAAAAGTCTTAACAAGATTTTAAGGAATCATATTAATTATTTCATTGAGCACAATTTCAGGAAACAAGAAAGGACTAGAAACTGCAGGGAGGATAGAAAGACAATGGAGAGAAAAGAGAAACAGAATATGAAGATATGAAAGGCACAGACAAAAGGAGGAGAAAAAGAGCAGTCATTGGTGTGATTATATTCCCCCAAAACTACCCATTACTTTAACATTAGCGACTGAGCCAAGAATAAGATAAAATCTAAAGATCCACTAATTCATTTGGCCAAAAGCAAAAATCTGCAATGTTTTATCCTTCAGCTAGTGCCTTCACTGCTCTTTACAGTCAATGCACAGATATAGGCAATTATGGGGTGGGGGGATGATCATTTCATCCTAAAATAGATGGCTGCAAATAGGTCAAGTGAATCACTTCTTGAAAATACCTACTTCTCTCAATTGACTCTGAAAGGAACCTAGGGTGACTTACACTCATACCAGAGAGAGCTGTAATTGTATGAGATGATCCTACTCTCCAGCCACAATACAAAGAGAAGATGTTTCACTTCATCTTTACATGCATCTTTCATAAAGACAGTGGAAGTTCCTCTGTAAACTTTTATTGTAGCTCACAGACTGGATTTTGGTTTCCTCCACCAAAGAGATTTTAATAAGGATGTTTATTAGGTAACACAGAATTATATTTTCTGCAGTAACACACTAAATTAGAACTTGAAAACGTCAGTACAATGCCTCCAAAAATATTAAATAACATTACAAAAAAACCTACCCAATCCTCCACATATAAAGAGTTTAATACAAGCGCTACAAACACACACAGAATTTTTGTGATTGATATTGAGAGGATAAGATTTGGGAACTTAACGATCTGGAGGTATTTCCTATTTGACAGAAACCCTACCTACAAGTCAAAAATATTTTAGGCCCAGATGTGATGCATGGTTGTGTCATATCCACTCTCATCTTCCTGTGATGCAGAGCTGCAGGAGTGAGACTCAGGCACACAGAGTCATGGGAAGATCATAATGGTGGGTGAACTTGACAACTGGTCCCTACCAGGGAGGTCACATCTTTACTGTTGAGCCATACCAAAGGGATCTGCCTTTTGCAAGATTCAGATGATGGCAGCCCATTGACTCCAACCCCTAGGGCACAGATATCTCACCTTTCCCCAAGTGTCAGCTGCTGGCAAGCTCGCTGTAAGAGCGAGTTTGCTCTTGTACAATGAGAGTGTGAAGAATAAATCAAGGCCATTATATCTGGGTCAAGGGGAAGACAGATTTTTGACTTTTGACTTTTGTACTGTGGGTTATGGTGTAAAAAATATTCTGCCAATGTCTGTTCATATTTTAAAGACAAAGGTCAATTTTTTACTTCATAAATTCTTGCAACAGTGGCAAAATTTTCATTTGTCCTAGTCAGTTGAGATTTCCTGGAAGAACAAGGGGTACAGTTAACATGTGCCAAAATTGTGTGGGATTCTCCTCCATGCCTCAGTCAGGCAGATAACTTCAGTCTCCAAGGAGTACTCAGGTGTAAAATGGTAACTCCTTGGGCAGAAAAGTGCTCCAAAATTCAAATGATAGCAGGCTTGTAGATATTTGTGCCTGGCAGAGACCTGACAGACCTTAATCATATGGAAAATGTGGATACTGTGATGTATGACGGCTTTTCTGGTTGGCCGTTCCTCTCAGTGTGGGATTGCAAACCCCTATCTGGCACAACAAAAATTGCCATCATCTGTTTGTCTCTGGGTGAGTGTCCCCTGCCTTTGTGACTGACAGCGCAGAACAACAACAATGAAACAAACACCTAAAACAGATTGATCTGGCTTTTGCCTGCAGCAGTTAAAAAGCCAGCAGAGAGCTGTGAGCTCGGCAGCAGCACAGTGAATCACAGTGAAGCTCCCTGCCACTGAGGAGAGATGAGGATTTTTTCCCCCCTTTGTGCTTGGCTGCTTTTAACACAGCAGCTTTCACCTGTATCTGGATTTTTGTCACAAAACTACTGAAAAAAAAATCCAAACAGTGACCAACAGAAATCAGCAAACTGTACTGGCAATGAGCTAAGAAGGGCAAATGTACTAATACTGAGGGAGACATTAATAGTGAGGGAGACACCATGCAGCTTGCAACCATGCATTATGCTGATGTATGCTTTTGAGAAAGAGGATACCAGGTGAAAGCAGATGTCCTCTGCATGCAGTACATCCAACTGAGTGTGAAAATTCCCCAGATGACCTTTAAAAATTCACTGCCTTGCTGTAAACATCTGAAGCACAGGGTATGAGGCCAGTGGGAAGTGGTCACAGCGCCACCACAGTCTGAGTCAGCCCTGCTGGCCAATGCACATGAGCTGCCATTCATTACAATAATTTTGGTTTCACTCTGTGCTGGGGGATTTCTTCTTCCCTGGACAAAAATTGATGAAATATTCTCTCCGCCAAGGTTTTCCCTTCTCACTGTTCCTTTTGTCTTCCTCTAGTCTTCATAGTTGGTTTTCCTCAGGATACTCTGTACTGATTTTCTGTCTCTCTTGTGCCTGTGTGCAGTTCTGGGCACCACAATATAAAAAATATAATACGTTATTAGAGAGCACACAAAGGATGATGAAAGGTTTGGAAGGGAAGCCTTATGAAGAGCTGTTGAGTTCACTTAGTTTGCTCAGCCTGGAAAAGAGGAGACTGAGGGGAGATATTGCAGTCTGCAACCTCCTCACCAGGGGAAGAGGAAGGGCAGCCACTGATCTCTTCTCTCTGGGGGCAGTGATAGGACCAGAGAGAATGGCCTGAAGCTGTGTCAGGGGAGGTTTAGGTTGGATATCAGGGAAAGGTTTTTCAGCCAGAAAGGGGATGAGCACTGAAACAGGCTCCTCAGGGAAGTCGTCTCAGCAACAAGCCTGACAGAGTTCAGCAAGCATTTGGAAAATACTCTCAGGCACCTAGTGTGACTCTTGAGGTTGTCCTGTGCAGGGCCAGGAGTTGGATGCGATGATCCTGATGGATCCCTCCCAGCTCTATTCTATGATTCCATGATTCTATGATTCTCTTCATAGAGAACAGTAGATTCTCTTCATAGTCTTCATAGTCCTCTCTTCCCACCTCAATTCCCCTCCCATTCGGATGATGCTGCTTGCCCAGAATCCTGCTGTTTCTTCCTTACCTATTCCCATCACCCCAGGCTCTTCCCCTCTGCTTTCAGGCTGAGGGGCGGGTGAGGAGAACACAGGAGGGCAAGGGCTGCAGGGAGGGTGGAAAGGCTATTACTACCAAAACTACTGACCATCTTGGTGGAACAAACACTGACAATGCCATTCTGCTACTAATAGCTTCAGCAAACATCCCTCCAGGAGGCCTTCACATGGAAAACATATTTTGTGAGTGCATGGCAGCAGACACCCAAGCCCCAGAATTCACCTCTCACTCTAATTTTCCTTGTATGGAGCCCAAGACCATGGACTAGTCTCCAAAATAACATTTTTCTCTGTCTCTCTGGTGTTTTAATGTCCCAAGAGACAGAAAAAATATGCTGTTGTTTGGCTTCCTTGCTGACCCATTAACAAAACATGGATGATATCAAGGCGGATATTTATTATCTGCTGTAGGAGAAGCACCAAATGGTGCACAGGGCTGTGCCTGGCATGAACTCTGGTATCAATGAGGAAACTGCTCTGCAGCTAATCCACCCAGCAGTAGCATTTTATAAAGCAAATGTTGGGTCAGGAGGTGGTTGGAGAGAGAACACACAGATCACAGTGGCAGTGTGACAAAAGTTTACCTGATCACACAGACAGGCTGGCTCTGGCTCTTCAAGCTAATTAATGAGAGCAGATTAGAAAGCAAATACTATGGATTTCAAACTGGAGATATCTACCAACTGCTAGCCACATATGACCAAAGTATTGTTAATTTGAGCACTAAGGAAGAAAAACTCCTAGCTGGAATCTTCCAGCTGGAAACATCCCTGAGAGCTTTGCTTGATATAGCAATAGCATTTTTTATTCTGATTTTCAGGGAAGATGCCAGAGAAGCTGTTGTCCAGAGAAGCTGTGGATACCCTGCCCTTGGAAGTGTCCAAGGGCCTTTGAGAAACCTGCTCTTGTGGAAGGTGTCCCCGTCCACGGCAGGAGGGTTGAAAGAGAATCTTTTAATTCCTTCCAATCCAAACCATCCTGTGGTTCTATGATGTTATGATGTGCTATTTCAGTGTCTGTGTGGGGATGTGAACCTCTCTGGGCCTCCCTGTGACACCTGAACCCCATGGCTACTATTAGACAATCACCCAGTAACTCTGATCCCCTCCTCACTGCAGGCCTTCCCTGCTCTCCTGATGTGCAGAATGATCAGCACAGGTTGACTGACTTCTTTATCAGAGACGGACAGAGCGGGTTTGAAAGGGGAGAGTCCCTCCTGCAGCTTCCCTGCTGCTGTGGAGAATCTTCTGTAAATGAGATCTGGCTTGGCCTAAATGCACAAACTCTCCAGCTACAGCTGGAGCTGCAGCTGGAGAGGTTTGCACACAACCTCATTCAGAAAACATAATGCTAATATTATAAAAAGTTGTCTTCCCAAGCTGCTGCTTTTCCTCTTGATTTTCCGGTGTTTGTTCACATTTTGAATACATAAAGGTACCTGAAAATAGAATACATAAACCACTTTCAAATTAATCTCCAATCTCCAGTTAGCTTTAACTTCCATCTGAATTATTGATCAACTTTACAGTTTAAAAAAATCCTCATCCCTAATTCATGTCATTGCAATTTATGCTGATGTTGTCCATGAGAAATTTAATGCATCTAAATGTGAATAGAAAAATGGCCTTTCAGAAAAATCCAAATGTATTTGTTAAGAATATTGCTCTTACTCCATTCTTAAAAATGGTCACATGTCTTACCAGAAAATCATTTCTATCCTCTTCAGTAAATTAAACATTTCTACACTAATAAAAATCAACATAACAGGAATGATGGAGACTGTTGAAGAGGAACACATAAGATATATTGGACTCCTTTCTCACCTCAGCTGAAGCAAAGTAACCTTGGAACACCCCTGTTGGAACCAGTGGGGTTTGACTGGGCTGCTTCTGCAGTCCACAGGCTTCACCTGTCTGTGGCTGCACATTTTGCAAGCAAGGGACAGTGAACAGTGTCAGACTTTGCTCTGCCAGCCTCACGCTCTGTTGTTCATTCCCTGCAGCGAGGAGCAATGCTGAGGAAACTCTCAGGAGACACATTGCTCACAGTCAGTGGGTGAAGGGCTGTGAGCCAAACCAGCATATTTTGAGGACTGTAGGACTCAGTATCTGGATCAGGCTTCAGGTTTGCAGCCAGTAATTCAGCTGCCTGCCCTTGGCACGTGGCTTAGTGAAATTCCTGCAAACTCAAGGGTGGGTAGCCATGCATGACTTGAGCAAGATTCTTCTCAAGTCGGTCTCTGCTGGACGTCTCACAGACACAAAGTGAAAATCAAGCTGCAGTAGCTGCAGTTAAGTGGTTGCATAAATTTGGAGTATTTTCAGAACCCCACTCAATATTTTTACAACTCTTCACACTTTTACACACATACAGACATACATATGCAGCCACTATCTACTTCAGAGGATTTAATAGTGGCTTTTTGTCTTGGGTACTGGCAAGGTAATGACTACAATAATATAGAAGTACCAATATAATTATAGCACAAAAAGTACAGATCTCTGTAGGCTTCTTTTTTTTCAAACTTTCTTACAATCCTATATGTTTTATTTGTGTTAAGTGCAAACTTAATTATTAATCAGAATGCTAGGCCTGTCTTTTCAGTTCTAGACCTCTGATACAAAATATTTAAATATTCTTCTTTTCCTTCTTTGCAGCATGCTAAATTAGGCATTAAAAATTCAAGTTTATAGCTCTTTCTTTAAAATATCCAGAGAAAGCTGTAATTATTTAAATTTTAATTTATAAGTATTTAAACGATTCAGAAATAAAAGAACTCAACCTTAATCATATTTTGACTAATAGAATACTTTAAAAGGTGATTTTTTTGTTGTCTGGGTTTAAACAGATTTAGTGGTAATTTGGGATGAGGGAATGGCTTGCTGTAAGGATCAAGTTTAGGGAGAACAAGCTGCTGAGGAAAGGAAAAAGGTAATGCCTTGCAGTGGCAAATAGACGTTAGTCAGATGCACAAGGTGGACTCAGCCCATAAGAGGCAGGGCATCTGTCACAAAACCTGCAGGTCATTCCCATGCAAACCCAGAAATGAAGGACCACAATTAACAATAGTGCCAGTGTGCCTTGACCCAATGTGAGCAGCTGCACACAGGCTGGAAACCACAGTGTGCTCATGCCTAAATTAGGGTAAAAATATGTTCTAACATTTTAAACATTTGCCATACTCCTTCCTTAGTCATCCATGCTGGAATGAGGTGACAGAGCTCACAGCAGCTAAGCAACCCACTTGGACTACTCATTTGTTCAGCGTGGAAGATTAAGTGTAATTTGAAACAGCTTACTCTCCTGCATCACCAAGCCATGGCTGGTCAGGGAGCTGTGACTGGAGACCTGGGGCTGGGTCCCGTGACCACGGGGTGTTCCACCATACCTGTGTGGAGAGGGGGTAGACCCCATGGTTGCAGCAAGGCAAGAAGTGTCTAGCTCTAGTTAAGCCACAAAACAGGCTGTCTAGGGACACACTAGGGTCTCTAGCACAGAAGATTTCCAAGAGTAGGTAGGCTGGAAGTCCAGAGGCCAGGCAAGGTTTTAGGCATAGCAAGACACACTCACTGGGGCAGGAGGCTGGAAAAGATGACTTCTCAGCTTTCCTTAGTATTTTATTTTTTTTCTGAATATGTCACAATGCTGCTGCTGCACAGAAAACATGAGTGGTGTTGCACTGGGTCTTACATTTTGGCTGCAACAACCCCTTGCAGTGCTACAGGCTGGGTACAGAGTGGCTGGACAAGGGTCAGGCAGAATGGGAGCTGGAGGTGCTGGTTGATAGATGACTGAACATGATACAGCTGTGGCCACGTGCCCAAGAAGGCCAATGGCATCCTGGCCTGGATCAGCCCTGATGTGGCCAGCAGGACCAGGGCAGTGATTCCTCCCCTCAGCTCAGCACTGGTGAGGCCACACCTTGAGTAGTGTGTCCAGTTCTGGGCCCCCCAATTTAGGAAGGATGTTGAGATGCTCAAATGCATCCAGAGAAGGGCAACAAGGCTAGTGAAGGGTCTGGAACACAAGCCCTGTGAAAAATGGCTGAGGGAGATGGGGCTGCTTAGCCTGGAGAAAAGGAGGCTCAGGAGAGACCTTATCACTCTCTATACTGTGGGTGCCTCCCGTTGGGAGTCGGTCTCTTCTCCCAGGCAACCAGCAACCAGATGAGAAGACATAGTCTTAAGCTGCACCAGGGGAAGTTTAGGCTGGACATTAGGAAAAAATTTTCACAGAAAAAGTCATTGGGCATTGAAATGGGCTGCCCGGGGAGGTGGTAGAGTCACCACCCTTGGAGGTGTTTAAAAAAAGACTGGATGTGACACTCAGTGCCATGGTTTAGTTGATAAGGTGGTTTTAGGTCATAGGTCAGACTTGATAATCTCAAAGGTCTTTTCCAGCCTAGTTAATTCTGTGATTCTGTGATCCTGCATCCCACTCAGAAATATCCCATGCAACTGCTTAGAGCTCTGCAGGCCCTCAAGGGAACATGAACAGAAGACCATCCTTGTGAAATAACAGTAAGGCTTCCTACAAAAAAAAATTGCTACCATGCCTGTATCAAATAATGACTTCTGTACAAAAAGGCCGTTTTCAAGAAATATTTCAGTTTGATGCTCCAAGAGGCAAAAAAATACCTTGGGAAAAGAGTTTGAGCATACTGCCTCCTCCTCAGGAACTCAGTGAAATACTGTTGCAGAAATCCCTGATCCTACCAATTATGTAGGCTGGATAGAGCCTGTGATTCTCTTCAGTACACAACTAACTCAAACTTCTCCATGAAGGTTTGATCAATGCTTGATGAAAATCAAGTCACACAAGAAATTTGTTATTAGTGAATGTTTCTAGTGGCTCTGGTGAAAAATATCCTGAAAATATCACCTGCTCAGGGTGATAATTTGCTGGTGTAATAAGTTTGGGTAGACCTTGGTAATTCTCATGAACAAGGAAGATGACTGTGTGTGCAGTGGGAGAAGGGATACAGTCAGGGATTGGGGGGAAGCTGTAAGCCTGTCAGCCCTCCAAACTGCCAGCCATGGAGGTAACTCTTATGGGACTCAACTGGTCATTTCTCTCAGATCCTTGCTTCCCACTGGACATCCCCACACCCACCTTTCTCCCATTTACTAAGTTAATGCACTAAGATCAGTCTTCATTACTGAATTCCTCAGATATGCAAATTGCCTTGATTTTTCCTTTTCTTTGAAAGACATTCAGTCCTCTTCTTAGGTCAATTGTGTTGAAACAATTCATCCCTACCGACCTCCAGCCATCCAGCTGGTCTCCTCCTGCCTTTTCTTGGAAAGCAGAGACATTGCTACCCTCCTGTCTGTAAGATTCACCTTTCCCAGGCACTATCCTTACTCCAGTGTTGACATTGCTCACTGATAACTCACCTTGCATGCAGGCACAGCCATCACCAGTGATTCCCCAAGACAAACTCCCCTCTGTCAGACCAGAGGGCCTTGAAAACCCAAGACTTTGTGTGAGAAACGATGTGAAAAACTAAGACGTCTGTCCTGGTGAAATTTGTCCTTTGCTGTTCTTGTCCTCATATGGTTAAATGCCTGAGAAAAATAAATTATATTGCAGCTGAAGCTGACAAGTGTCTTTTCCCCAGTGTGTCATCACCATGGTATTTTGTGAGAATTAATAAAAATTCTCCATTGGCCTAAGTGTTGGGGTTTCTCTTATGGAATCTGATGAGCCATTGGTCAACTCATTTTCAGCAAAGTTCTTTTTAAAGAAAAACTGAAGGCAAATAAAAGGAGCCCATTAATCACTGATTGCAAGTCGTCATTGTTTTTAAGTCTAGTTTGGCATTTCTGATTAGAGTCTTCTAACATTATCTGTGAGTTTATGGAATTCTTAACTTTGGGGAAAGGGAGGAAAGGAAGAGAGGCTATCAGTAAGTTACTTAGCAAAATTGTGCTTTTTGGTTTTACCAATATGAATTTTTTTAAAGAAGAAAATCTTCTCTATATTTACACTACTAAGGGTGGTGAGGCACTGGAACAAATTGCCCAGAAAACTTGTGAATGCCCTGTACCTGGGAATGCTCAAGGCCAGGTTGGATGGGGCTCTGATCAATCTGCTCTATTGTCCTCACCCATGAAAGAGGAATTGGAACTAGATGATCTTTAAGGCCCCTTCCAACTCAAAGAATTCTGTGATTCCATTAATCATATTCAAACTGACGTGCGGTGTGGGCATGGTGGAGTTTTTTCACATTTCCCTCACTCTCCATGGCCTCTCTTCCTCCAGGAGAAGGAAAATGTTTTGGAAATATCCATATTTTGTAGATGGCATTTTAAAATGAAAAATTTCATGTTTCCAGGAGTGTGGAAGTAACTGAGAACTTGTTGAGATTCAACACTAAGGAAAACTAAAACTTTTTACAGTCCCTTTTCTTTCCCTAACACCCTCGCATTTCAGGGCCTTTGATATCTAAAATACACAGGAAGTTTGGGATATAATCATCTGAATATCACATAACCGGTCTAACTATTTTTTATTGTCTGAGATTAGCACCAGATGCACAATTCCTTCATGACTTGTGAGAAACAGCTGCACTGAGAATGAGCTTTCTGAAGACAGATATTATGCAATGTTCAACCACAGATGTTATGGGATATTTTGTCTTGTATAGAGACATATCCCGTGAAAACAAGGGTGAACACAAGTTATCATTCCCCTTCCCTCATCTGAGTGCCCTGTTTGAAGTTTAGTGAGTTGTATATTCTGGTTTGTTCACTGGCCCCAGAGTATTTAAGTTCTGACATAAATTGGAACAGTTTCAACAAAACAGATGAGAAAAATCCACCCCCAGTCCTGACATGTCTTAAAGATGTAGTTGACCTTCAATACAAATGTATTCTGGCTCAAAAAAAAGGAGACTTGATCCCAGACTTCCTCACTCAAAGTTATCGCTATCCTTGTCATGTTAGGGCACTTCATTTTTAAAAGATATATGACTGAGTTGAATTTCTAAATTTGATTTCCATGACTCCAAAGCATCATGGGACTTAACCCAGGACTGGAAGAATGTGAGTCCTGGTCTTTGCACCGTGGAGCTCTCAGTTTATATTGCATTATCACACATTTACCAAGCTACTGGGTAAATAATAAGTACCCAGTTACTGGGTAAATTGTTCAAACCAAACTTAGCTCAAAAAAAGTATAGTCTATGACTCCTCTCTATGTTAATGATCTGACTATTTAGAAACAATGCCATCCTCACTTTCATGCTCCAAGGTTTTGTTCCAATTAGGCTGCAGTGCTTTCTTGCAGAGAGGTACACATCTGCAGGGGAGCAATGGAAAGTAATTCCCACAACTGAGCTTCTGGTTTGCAAGTTAGAGCAGGTAAGATAGTATCTCTGAAAGAGGCATGGAAAAAAAAAGTGTAGGGCTAGAAGGAGCATCAGAAAGTACATTTAAACCTGGAATATCTTCCAGTGACTGCTCATGTTATTCAAGCTGGGAAGCAACATTTTTATTTTCCAGTATCTATATCCAATTTATCATTTTAACTCGGCACTTCACCATAAATCTAAAGAGCATCAAAAGCTAAAGGGCAAACATGAGAAAAGATATACAACTTCAGTCTGCTTTATAGCAATAAAAGGCTATTTTAAATTCAGTTTTTCCTTCTGTATTTTGATTTTACACCTTGTCATGCATTAAGTGAAATAGTTCAACCACAAGGGACTGATTTTGGTCTTTATTATTACAAAGATCACGCCTAAAAGGTGCAAGAATTGATAACCCAGTAAAAATGCAGTTTGTAGCTACTCACAGAGGAATGAAAAAGTTCTCAGTCAGTTATTTGTTCTTTCTTTCCTATGTCATAAATTTTCCGCCCAGTTTGTACCAATATGTACTTCAGAAAGTGAGATGCTAATTAAGGGAGCTCTTCCTTCTCTCTGCTATCTATTGAATACAACACATGTTCCCAGTAATTTGAACATATCACCCCTTACCAGCACAGCATGAGTCAAGGAATGTGATTTCTCTTTCCTTAGGGACCAGTAAGATTCCCCAAACTGAACAGAATGACAGTCAGACTGATAACACCTACTCTATTCCACCTGTTTTAAATGATTTCCCACTCAAGTACTATTCTCAATGGGGGAAGGAATCATACACTGATTAATTCACTGCTAGAGCTTCCACAATCACTTTTAAAATTTTCTCCAACTCTAAAGCTTGGCATAACAGGAACACTCAAACTCTTGTATGCTATGGCTTCACATATTGTTGTTTTCAATTGATCCTCTTTAGATGCAGTCAATTGGTTTTTCCAGGGCTTTGTCATCATACACACCAGAAGCAGTAAAATGTCCTTGGGACAGGTACCCAGGACTCCAACACAAGAGCACTAACTCCAGGATGTAGTGTGCACTGGGGGAAAGCAAATAGAGATAAACCAGAGCTTACCTCTTTTCCAGCACCTGGCCTGACCTGGAACAAGGAGCAATTATTGTTGCCTCACTGTCTATATAGTGCTTTTGATGCTGTGCAATTACCTGTGTGTGAGTTTTCACTGAAAAGAGTCACTGCAAGAACAGGTCTGAAACTGAAGTCATTCTCTAACACAGATCACCCTATTTTGGCAAAAAGGCACATCCCTTTCCCACTTGATACAAAAATAACCTGTCACACAAGGGATAAATATGAATCACTGTTGGTGATGTCAGTGGGTTTCTCAAACTCAGTTGATGAATCTTTATGTTTTTCACAGTGATCTTCCATTTTGCAAGCATAAATTAACACAAGAGGAATCCAGAGAGGTCTGGAATCCAAATTCCCCATATTGTCCAGTTTACTTGTATTAATTTATACATATACATATACATATACATATACATATACATATACATATACATATACATATACATATACATATACATATACATATACATATGTATTAACCATAAAGAAAGTAAGCCATTCCAGAGGGTTTCTTCATACCAATATATTATTTGGATATCTCTCTTTATGACACCTTTCATTGTCTTATGTGCCAATGACAGGTCTCACCCCTTCAAGATCTAGCCTGGTGCCTGATGCTTTTGTCATGAATATCCTTTAGACTGTAGCTCTAGAATGCAGCTCTCCAAGTGCTCATATCACGTCTGTAAATGTGTGTACATATTGCTACACATAATCCTATCCTACACATAGGATACCGTTCATAAAAGGTGCATTTTTGTTTTTGGAAAGGGGTGTATTAATCAAATTCCTGTTTTTAAAAATAAAAATATTCTTCAATACAAAATCTTTATTCCGCATTTTCAGGCCTAATAAGTTACATGCTTTCCGATGTCATTCAATGTCCACACATCTCTCTCAGGGGTTATCTTTTTCTTAATGTTCCAGATCTTTCTTCTTTCCACTTGAAACTGAGATCAATCTTATTCTGCTTTCTAGGGTAGCAATATCCTCATAACAGCCTAGATTAAAGGGCAATGCTTAAAAATACCCTGTTGCACTGCATAATTGCTCACTTGAAAATCTTTGGTAATTTAACGTTTAAAGTTTGAAGCTTCTGTTTCACAATTTCTTCATAATCATAAATGAAGTTGTATGCCTTAACAGAGAAAGGAGAGAGAGGCAATCCAATTCATCATCAAGTGGAATTGTTGATTCTGTAGGTGGCACTATGAACCAATGCTTCCACACAGCGTTGGTTACAGTGCCACCCCTCACAAGAGATGGGTAGTCGAGGTCCTGACAACTTCGTGGGTGTCAACAGCCTCAAAGCACTTGCTGCAAGAAGAAGATTGTTTGCAAAAGTGAGTTGTCCAAAGAACATCAACTTGGCAGACATTGAAGGGAATCCAAGCCTCTTTTTCATTTTCTATTGGGTGACCATGAGCTGTCTCACATTTTTCTCAGAGCTACATCTGACAAGAACAAAACATCGCTCATACCGCTTCTGTTCACTTTTTACATTCTGCAGATACTAACAAAGGAGGATTTATAAATATGTAGATATAAGAATAACATTAGGTAGTACAGAAAATAAATTTATCTGGCATATCTGGAGTGGACACTTAGAGTATACTCTATTTCCTTGGAGATGATCAAGAACTGAGCTTTTGCAGAATACAAAGTTTCCAATTTCTTTGAGAGTACTGCTTTTTTAATCTCTGTGTCAAGGAGAGATCTGTAGGGAACATCAGAGATTACTGCGGCATCTGTCTGAAATAGTTCTGGATGTTGACTTGGGAAAAAAAACCAAGAAAGCCTGTGTGGTATGAAAAAGCTGAGATTGCTGGGGAACATCACCCATTCTTATGCTGCTTACTTTTCTGTGTGTTTTTTCTAAATTGATTATTAATTTATTTATTATTTAGCAGCCTGTTAATGGATAATGCTGAAGCATGAGAATATTATGCCTGTGTGGTAAAAAGAACTTATATTTTGTAGGGATTTTGAAGCAAAGTCATATATGTACAGCAAATTAACCTTAGATATACAAAACAAGCAGGTATTTGGTGACCAAGCTTGCCAACGGGAAGGTGCAAGGACATCATTTGGCCAGATCTTGCCTTTTGCAGAATGAAAGTTAGCAGTCATGTGCAAATCAAGGATGTTACAGCAGTCAGTCCTGCTCCAGGTGAATGAAGAAGTACAAATGATGTTCCAAACACAGCCTCAGCTGCTTTTGACATGTGTTTACTAAAGGAGGATAGAAGGCCAATTTAGGAAAAGTGAGAAATATAGTCACACTTATTTCACAGAAAACTGTCACAAAGATTAAAAATTGAAAACTGCTGTCATTCCTCCTCAGAAAGACAAAGCTTTAAAGAAAGGGACACTCCAACCAGTCTCAAAGGACTGGTTTGAGCTAGCTGCTTAAATCACACTGGGCTTTATACACTTAAGTTACCAAAACTGAGGAGTTTTCTGAATTCTTGGCTTTTTATGTGGTAGCATTTTCAGGGGATGCTTTGTGGTCTCAGTGGGGTGCTTCACACAGAGGAGAATCCCCAGAAGATGGCAGGAGTAGCGCTTGCACCTGTCACCAGCAGAGAAAAGTGAATGAACTTTGGAGTCTGACCATTTAAGAGACCCTATATAATGGGTGGTGGGGGGAAGCCTTTGTTCAGCATATAATTTGCAAAGAGTTGGATTTTCATTAGCTAGTCACTAACTGACTTTTCTGGTAGGGAACAAGTCACTTGATGAGGGATATCCAATAAATGGTAACTGAGCAGGACAGAAGAGCTGAGGGATTCAAATGAGGAAAAACTAAAGGGAATATAGATACAGCCTGCTGCAACCCAAATGCAGCAGCTGAGGAAGATTTCCCCAGGAACAATGGTTTTTCATCACCAAAAATTAAATGTTAAATTAAATGTAAAATTAAATTTAAAAATTAAATGCCCTAATGAATCTGGCCCTCATCTTAGAAGTTTTGTGAAACAATCCATAGAATCCATTATTTCTGTGTCACTTCTAGCCAGCTGATCATTTGTGATGTGAGCCAATGGATTTTTGGACTGCGTGAGGGACTGTGTAGGTCATGTGAAGCTAAACATGCTCTGCATGACACAAGGGGAAGGAGAAGAGTGAATAGTGATTTATGTATACAAAAAAAGCAAATATCCTTCAAGAACAGGTTTTCCTTCTTTCACATAATATACAAAGGACATATGCAGATATGTTCTTTTAAAGCATGTTACAACAATTTTTTATATTTCATGGAAAATTATAAAGACCTAACAGCTGGGACCTACATTTCTTTGTCTGCAGAAATACAATAAAACCACACACAATTCTTGATGTATTCAATGCAACTTTAGATTAAATAAAAATACAGTAACTTCCACTCTAGGCCAGATCAAAGGTCCTTCTGGTCCCACTAACTTGACAGAAACAGCAATAGGCCTTCAATAGCCTTTAGATACTCTTCTGACCTTCAGTAGGAGCTGAAGAATTTCTTTTCTGGATGACAAGTGGTAACAGAAGTTTTGTCTTTGGTTTTAATGAGAATTTTTAACTAAATACTTTCATTTTGGAGAAAGAAAAGCAATGCTGAAAGCAAATATCTCTTTACCTGGAATTATTTTTACTTTTATTAACTCTGCCCCTGGGTGCACTTAGGAAGTTATCAGGAGTGAAGAGCCAGACAGACCATAAATGGTGAGATGGATATTCCAGAATTACAAGACACATGAAATAAAACATGGAATTTTCTGTTATGATTTTCTGTTAGAGACATTCTTATAAATGTTCTGTGTCAGTGACTCTTTTCATGTGTCACATTCTACACATTCTATAGATCATTAAATATCCAGTTGTACTTCTTGGAAAGTAAAGGCAGTGCTCAAGAATATCTAAGCTTTCCCTTCCACAGAGGAAAATAGCACAAAACTTGCAAAAACTAAATAGATTTTACTTCAAGTCAGTAAAATAGATTTTACTTCAAGTCAGTCAATCAAAGATCAAAATACAAGTTCTACTGTGATCAAACACAAACTCCTGGGTGCAAAGCAGAATGATGAGTCCTGTGGTTTGCAGAAGGTTGGATGATATATCAGTAGCACTTATTGAACAGCAACTCCTGCTAACGATATATGTTGTTAACTGTATGCAAGGAGATTATCTCCAGTTTCCCTGTGAGCTCAGAGCGCACAGCACTGTGCCCTGCTGCTGTTGTCAGGTTTTCTCCATAGGAAAATCAGGGTGCAGTTGTGCTCACCCATCCCTTCCCTTGACAAGGAAGCGGGATGCAGCCCAAGGAAATGCCAGCACCCAGCAGTGGGCAAGTTTAAACTACAAATGTCCATGACACGGTGAATTTACAGGAGGAGATCTTAGGAGATCCATCCCTGTTTATTTTTCTTTTATAACAAGAAAAGGGAAACCAACAGGTTTCTACACAGGGAATGAGGGGTCTTGTGGAATATTAATTTCTACATTTTCTTGGTCAGCTTTCATGTGGAAATGTCCTTTCTGTGGGGAGTGTCACAGTAAGTCTCTCTGGGTACCTGTTGGCTAGCCAGAGTCAATGGGCTGACAACAGGTGCTAGCAGAGAGAAGTGGTGCCCAAAACAGGTAACATGGCATGGTGACTGCACTCCTCCCCAGTCCCAGTCCTCTTGATAAAGGCTGTGCTGTCACAGACTAAATGATGCCCATAGCTCTTGGGTTGAGGAGAAGAAAGGGCTGTGCAGGCTCAAGGTTGTACCACAGTGACTCTGGCAACCCACAGCCCATCTGCCCCTAATCAGAAGAACATGGACAATCCATCCTTGTAGGCACCTCTGGGACAGGTTGTCATGCAGCCAGACCCTGGAACAAGTATTTTTAAACTATTGCACATCTTTACAGTGACATCAAAACTAGAGACAAAAAAAAAAAAAA